>CM062344.1:6226324-6270752 GCA_031216105.1 Dalbergia cultrata | reverse complement strand
TAACGATGCACCAATCAACTGGGGTACATTATAACGATTCTTCATTTTTAGCTGGACTATTGAATTGTGATTGACTATATTTTAAAAAACGACAAAAATTTATTTATGTAATTTTATCTTATTTAATTTTAGGATCATCCAGATAAATTTAGAATTATTACAATGCATTATATGTATTTTAAAAGTGATAAAAATTATCTGTATGAGTATTCTAAAATATTCTACAAAATCATCTATGATTTCAGGATTTTATGGATAACATTATATTATTATGGATAATTTCATATCATATAAATGAAATTTAGAAGTTATTAGTATGTACTATAAATAAATGGTGAATCAATAGGCCATCACATTTTCTATCCATAGATTTTTGGGGTGTATGGTGCACCTTGCACTTCGCTTGTGAGGTGCACCGAAGACAGTGTCTTAAATATATGTTTTGTTTGAGCCAAGTCTATGATATACCAAATAAATTAAAGTGTGCAATGCACCATTTAAATTTTGTTGTGAGTAATTACTCCCCTACAATTATGGGTCAACGTCTTCCCTGCAATTGCATTTAACGACATTTTGTAAATGTGATTAGATAAATTAAAATATGTTGTTAAACTCAGTTTCTATCCTCCTCTTCTACTACCACTCACTCCTTCTTCATTGTTGCTAGACAGCCTTCGTCATTGCTCCTCCCAGCACCATTCGAATCACCGATTGGAGCCCCACTACAAGCCACGACCTCCACTATCATCACCAATCACTCCATCGTCAGAAATCGTCCCAACAACAGTGCCGTGAAACCCCGATCGTGCTACGCTACCTCAGCCTACGACCCGTCCTCAGTTCACTTAAGCCATCGCGTGTCGGGGTACTGCCAGAGCGCCACAATGCAAACTCCCCATTGGTGCTCTTCCTCTAGCACCAAGAGTGCCTGGAACCATCTACACTGCCCACCTCTAGCCTCTCCCTCCTCCCTCATCCAATGGCCTCTTTCACCCCCACCTCCCATCATTGACTATCCAAAACCTATAACAAAGCTCACACCACACCACAACATAACAAACCTTGCAAAATCCATAATAATGAAGCGAACCCTTTGTCAATCGTTTATGGCAGAACAACAAAAACTAATACCCCACACCGAATCTCAACGCCCCACATAATCCCACCATCAAAGTTCCAATTTTTCACATACCCATTTGGATCCAAATGCTAATCATGTAAATTTTTTCCTTTCATAGCCAGAAGTAAGGAGTGAGGATCTCCCGATCTCAAACTTCGTCGACAAAGAACCATGTCGGAAAATTGAACAAGAAGACGAGCAGCAATTGAGAAAAGATCCATCGTGGTGATGGTGAAACTTGAGCAAGAAGTAGAAAAAAAAAATTGAAGAGAGAAATAAGGAGGGGGTGGTGATGATAGTGGCAGAGAAGGGAGGAGATGATGGGGTGGCGGGGGTCACCATTATCGAAAGGGTGCAGCGGAGGTGGGGGACTAAAGGTGGAAAACGATGAGGGAGAATTTTAGACACATGCTGCCACATAAGCAATTGTAGAAGAAGGCATTAACTTATGGGTGTAGGTGAGAATCCACCTTTGTTGTGAGTTGTGACTTGTGACTTGTGAGCTGCAGCACATATCATCACTCTCTATCATTACCCAACATGCATCGTTTCTCGAGCGGGCATACTTCCTATTGTTTTGGATCAGATCCGAGCAAGCTTGCTTCAAATTAAAGAAGAGAGCATACTATTGCAATTGACTACCCCATCATGGATCCCAAAAAGCTCCACATGAGACTGCTCCAAACCTTTATCCAATTCATATCATTTGTTTAAAAAAAATGAAAGATAGAAAAAAAAAGAGAAATGTATATTTTATTTCTTTTAATTAACTTGGATAGAAATATATGCTAGTTGGTTTTTTAGCTTTGATTTTTTTTTTAATTGATACAACAGACAATGAAGCAGTAGACACTCTAATGCATTATGGTTTACTTTTTGGTTCTCATGTTTGGATTGAGGATCTTGGATATGTTGAAACAATTAAATTCCGAACTTCATAAAAAATTACTTTAATATTATTTTTCTTTTATGTTTATTTTTTTTATAAAAACATATTAGTAAATTCACAAATCAATCATTACGAATAACAATTTCCAGCATGATAGGGAGAAAACTTCTAGACAAATCTTAATTATCACTTTTTTTTTTCTTGATCCAAACGATGAGAAAATCCTTCACTCCCTCTCATTTTTCCTTCCCTATATTTTTTTCCCTTCTAGTTTCTATCGATTCAAACAGCATTAAAGAGAGAAATAAAAGCATATCTCATTTCTTTAGGGTAATAACTTTAAGGCTTATGTCTATCTCGAAAGAAAACCATGAAACTTATGTGGTTATGCCTATTAATATATAATCAAATCTTTATATTCCACTTCTTAATTAGCATAGCATAAATAATATTTTATCTTAAACATTGTCACGACCCAAAAATCGTGACTGTCACATAAGGGATATTGTCCCTTATGGAAGCCTTCTAGAATTAATTTTATGAAATCATGCATATTAAATTACAAAATTAATGCTCAAAATAAATTATAAATAAATAAATTCCTCAAGATTTCTTGAAAACTTTACTAATAAAATAAATAAAGTATTTAATTAATCTAAATGTTCCAAAAGCTATAACTGAAATAAATAATCTTAAATTGTGTCCCTTACATAAAATATAATTATGATAAAACAATATAACTTTAAAATAATCATACATGCTAAATGATGTCCGAGGACCCTGCCTGCGCACTATTGGAGCACTCTATTATAACATGATCATAATTTAAACTTCACTACAAAGTGAAGCTCACCAATAGAACAGCTGCAAAGCTATTGAGACTGGGTCTGAATGATAACTGGATCTACAACTGTAACTGTAATGGGAAGGAAAAAGAGAGGGGTGAGTTCGTCAAAACTCAGTGAGTGAGCCTCCACTCACAACTCACATGGGACAACAATAAAATACATAATATATACATGCAGTTGCTATAAAACACTTTATATATTTAGATGCATATAACTTAACTGAAAAACAATTTATCTATAATCATCACAATAACTAGTAGAGAAACAGTACTTCTTCTGTACACAAATATACAAATTTGAATAATAGCTAAATCTGAGCTAATGGCTAATCTGATGGGCACCTAACTAGGTCCCATAATGGACACCTCACTAGGTTCCTTACTGTGGGTTAGCTAGTTCTCTGACGGACCACTTGGTACCAAGGTTAACGATCAATCCTGCAGCCGTTAACTCGCTGATCTGTTTCTCACTAATTATAAAAAAAATAATAACTTGCAATTAAACTGGATAAATCTGAAAGCTCTGAATTCATATAATTCTAACAATCTGACTTTAGCATAACTGAGGTTCTAAAATCATGCCCAAGGGATCACCAGCTTGTAGACATAATGATTCCAAAAGCCAACAGAGTATGTATCTGACAATTGTTATATTTTAACAATCTGACTTTAGCATAACTGAGGTTCTAAAATCATGCACAAGGGATCACCAGCTTGTAGACATAGTGATTTCAGAAGCCGACAGAGTATGTATCTGACAATTGTTATGAATCATACTTTAATCAACACTTTCAATAAATCATGTCTGATATTCTAAAATATTTGTAGGAAATCCATAGTCTGAAAAATATGATAATCATTATTTTTGCCGTAAACATTAAACTAAGGTCTCATAATTTCATAAATTGAGAAAAAAAATTCTATAACATGCAAGGTATCAAATATGGTCCCATGAGCTTTCTAAAATAAGGTTTTCATGATAACTCTGATAAATAATAATTTTTCTGAAAATTGAAATAATCTGTGAAAGCATATATCTGCCATAAATCATTCTAGAATTTCATAAACAATTTATACGATGCTAAAAAATATTAATAATGACCAAAGTATGGTCATGAGCTTAAACCCACTCACCGTTCGTTGACGGGAGTGCTTGACCACTGCCTACATGATACTGGGGAATTGGAATGACACTCTTAACTGCCATGGAATTATAGACAAGAATTATGAATGACTTGGAATTGAATGAGAAGAGAAAACTATACGATAATAATCTAAAGATTTTCTAAACTCATAACCATATAAGAATAGGGGGTGAGAGCACTTACCGGAAGAGATTAATCAAAGAGGATTGAGAGAAATTGCGTTTTTCTCTCTAGGA
The DNA here is from genome assembly GCA_031216105.1 of Dalbergia cultrata. Lineage (NCBI taxonomy): Eukaryota > Viridiplantae > Streptophyta > Magnoliopsida > Fabales > Fabaceae > Dalbergia > Dalbergia cultrata. Next base: position 6,266,515 of record CM062344.1, on the reverse strand, counting down.
AAAAAATCCTTGGGCGTCTAGGGTTCTTAAACTTCTTTTGGGAGGACCATAATGTGCCAAATATATAGCAAGAGGTGAAAGATAATAGTAACAAATTTTATTTTCTTTATTTTATTTCTATTTTTCGTTTTTTTTTTCTTTTTATTTTTCGTTTTAATCTTTCGTAAGTATTTAACTTCCACTGTGGTTAGAATTTGACCTCAAGGCTAGAAATAACACTTATAGATAATTCTGTTAGCTTTTTAACGCCACAAAAATCGCGTTAATCGGACATCTACAACTCAAGATATTTGTAAAATACTGAACATAGGTCATACTTTGACACCATAAGGATAAGATTGTTAAAGGTCTTCTATAGATATATTATAACTAACTGTCTGGTATAGGTAACAATGAGATAAGGATAATATCTAAATTAAATCTAATCATATATTTTGTAACTACTTGGATAATTCAAATTTAAACTACTTTAACATATCTCTTAATTATCTTTTGTATCACGGATATATATATATATTGAAATAAAAAGCTAATGAGATTTTCAAAATAAATAACATATATCGTGGTGTATTCACACTATATTCTTGTTTATATTTTAACATAATAATAATAATAATAATAATAATAATAATAATCATAACAACAATGATGATGATGACAACAACAACAACAACAACAACAACAACAACAACAACAACAACAACAACAATAATAATAATAATTTACATGACAAACAAATTTTGCAGTCAATTCCAATAATTAAAAAGTTCCTAAAAATATCTAATAATTGTCTATAATATGTAACAATTCATATTCATAATACATTTTAAATACAAATAATTTCTAATATCTTCAAATAAATATCATTATTATGAAAGTTATATCTGTGAAATATTCCATACACACACACACACACACACTAATAATCAAATCCTTATAGACTAACTACAATATCTGATAAAAGGAATGAACTAATATCACAACTGAAACTTTATATTATATTATAAATATATAAATGCATATATATTCTCAAATCTTAATTAATATTTACACCATAAATATAAATAGTGAATATCTAAATAAATCTTAATGTGACCTTAATAATTATACTAAAATCAATTTTTAAAGAGCATATATGAAAAAGGGAAATATAGTATATTTCATCTCTTGTAATTCCAACAAAATATATAATATATAATACTGATACAAATATAAATATCAACAATAATTATAAGCAATATTAAATCTACTAGATTTGATAAGATAATATTTTCAAGGTTAAAAAAAATAAAATACGATAACGCAAACTGAATATCATATTATATAAAAAGATTAAATATCAAATTCAAATAAAAACTAGGCATTGATATAGAAAAGGTTTGATACACAACATTATTATCATTATTATTATTTTTTGGGATTGATATTTTTCTTTTAAAATTTAGATATTGCATGGTTTGCTATTTCACATAAATTTAAAATAAAGATTTATATTTATTCATTATTTGATTTATTTATTTTATATATAACTTTTTTTTTTCCTATTTCTTTTTTTTTAAGTATTTAAATATCTTTAGAGTTTTATTCAACCATTCTTATGTTTAGGCATATCCTTCCTAAAGGCATCCAATTTCGGGATATTACAAACATTTTCAATGTGATCGATATAATGGCTTATATATATTTTTAGATTGATAAATAATGGCTTATGTATTAAATTTATGTTCGAAGCTATTATATATATATATGTTACGTGCCTTTTTTTAATACTTATTTCGTAAGATTTTTTTCCTAGAAAATCATTTCTTAAATTATTACATAACGCTTGAATGAAATTGTCTAGAAAGTGTAACTGGGAAATAGCCAATTTTTCATTTTATTGAAAGCAAGTAAGTGTTATTTATGTTAAACGTACTTTTCAAAATCAATTTGGAATATTATCTCAAAACTGCATTTTAATAAGATTTCCAATTACATTGCACACTCACATATTATTATTATTATTATTAACACACCGGGGCCCCTTTTTTCCCTAAAATGGTCAGCGTATATTTAGAGGGGATGCAGCATCTAATCATATGGGATTAAGATCATGATCCATCACATTCCAATGTGGTACCGATTGCTATTGTTAGCTTGAAGGATAAAAGTAAACCATAAGAGGTGATCGGGTCTGAAGTTAAATATGATATTAAGATCTAATCAGAAGATAAACATGATACTAAGATCGTAATTATATACTACATTCGACGCCGACGGCAAGTGGGCTTCCCCGGTAGGTAAACATTCATGATTGATTGGGTTTATAAGCTTTCGTTTTACTAAGAGATTCTCAGCATTAATTCCTCTAAATGGTTCATCATCGAAAACTGAATGATGCCAAATGACAATTAGTTAATAATGTCAACGTGGGTTGATGAATATTGATAAGTCATGCTCGTGACCAAAACAATACAATAATATATTCGAAATTGATCTATAATTCCCCCTGGCGATAGAAACCTTCCAGCCTTTTACCCTGTAAGATCAATGTGTAGACACAAATGCGTTATAGGCTAGTGGGCCTTTTCTCTAAGGAATTGTTGATTTTGGGTTAGGGTTCTATTATGGCTTGTACATTTCTTTCCTGTTTTTCAATTAAGAATTTATAGGACAACCGAAAAAAAAATTAAGAATTTATTGGGTTTACTGTTAATACCATCATTATTTTTAAAAAAATGTTTCAATGAGATTTTATTTTATTTTCTTTTGTTAAAAGTTGAAATAAACAAACCTAGCTCTATTAGAAACTACGTAAAACTAAAAAATATAATAACACAATAATGTGTACATAACACGCACCCTGATCACAAAGCAAACCACTTTGGATGGGGGAGAAATATTTGCATATTCTTAAAATAATGGTTGAATAGCAGCCAAAAAAGAAAGGCTGAATAGGTTATATATATATAAAAGATTTTAATTCCTTCATATTGATTATATGATATAAAATTTTTTGATGTTATTATATAATCATATACCATCACATTATTAAAAGTAATTAAGTCTTATACCAACTATTTAAAAGTCATTAAATTAAAAGAATTTATACATGACAATGTCAAAAATTTACACAATCACTGTATCATCAAAATTAATCTCTAAATCTAATAACAAAGTAATATTTTAAAATTAATACTCTTAGGTAAAATATCACTTTACTAGGTTTGAATACATCTGATCGATACTCAGAAGCTTATAAATATTTCTCCCAAACCAAAGATGGAGATATACAGGCAGCTAGAAAGAAAGAGGGAAGGGGGAAAAAGCTGGCAGAAAACCATGTGCTAGACTGCTAGTACGTCTTTGACGAAGTGTGAAACATTCATGGAAGTCACTTGTTAACCTTGGTACGTCTCTATTTGTTAGGCAATAGATGAGTCTGATGTATTAAATGCATCATCTAAAATGGAAAAAAGAAAAGAAAAGAAAAAAAAAGCAAAACCTGATTTTTTTTAACTTTATTAATAATGGGCGATAAGATCCCAGAACATAGTTCACGTAGGTAATGCATTAAAATAAACTTTTTACTTTTTTTTTTCCTTTTAATTTAAGTAGCTAATTTTGGCTTGTGGTGTGTGTTATGTGTGTGCCACATAAGCTTAAGCAACGAGCAATGCAGCAAGAAATGGAACAGTCCCTCCCCTAAGTCCCTGTGAAGAAAGAAGGAAATAATGCTAAGCAAAAGGGCGTTGCCGCGATCAAGAATGGCGAGCACAGGAACCAATGGAACGTGGCAAATCCATAGTGGTCCAAAACCACTGAAAAGTCTACTTCAATTATAGACTAAAGTTCTTTGACTTTGTACATCTTTGAAAATTGATTTTTTTGCTTCCACAGTTTTTTTTTAAAATCTTTTATAATTTATACAGATTAAAATGATTTGTATTTATATATTTATTTTGTTGTATCTGTGAATGGCCTGTCCCTGTCGGTTTCTACAGAATACGGATTCAAACAAATCACAAAACGACAAACACCGGAGTAAGCACACGTCCAACAACAGTGTGATGTGTTTCTTCAATTGCAAATTGGTCCATTTGCCTTTGCCTAAATCAAGCGGAGGATACGAACTTGGACACGAAAAAAAAAAAGAAGAGTTCACTCAGTCTCACCCCTCATTCTCTCTCTTGCTTATCTTCCGATTTTCACGACCCAGCCCAAAAAACAAGTCTTTCATTAACCTCACACAACGACCACTGCTAATTACTTTACTCCTACTTAATTAATCAAATTTAACACCTAATAATCTTAATTGCCCTGCGACTTTCCCATTTATCACCTCATTTTCTGCAAAACACAAAAAGTTACAAACTTGAAGAGCTTCTGCTTCAGCGTCTTCCTATTTTCTCTCTTTCTCATTGGGGGCGCCGCCACCTTAGCTCACTCTCTTTGTTCAGTTTTTAAGATTCGGTTTTAACGTTTGATCAGAGCTTACTTTCCGGCAAGGAGCCTTTTTTTTTTTTTGGGCAGTTGTTTAGGTGTTGGCCCTATTGGGTTTAATCATTTGAGTTCTTTGGTTAACGTGAATTCTGGTCAGAGACCCCATCATCAGAGCTGGTAGGTGGTGGGTAAATGAGGAAAAAGAGGTGAAAAAAAAAGATTTTTTTTCTTTTCGCAGGTTGACTGGTAGGTATAGATAGAGAGAAGGGGAAAGTGTGAGAAGAAGAAGATAGAGATTAGAGAGCAGAGAAACCCTAGAACACCCAACAAAAATAAGGGAAAAAAAATCAAAACTTTATCACAAAAAAAACATCTTTGTAATTGTTAGGGGGTTGATTGGTGAATGCCCTGATATTTTCCTTCTCTGATTTGTGAGAAGAAGTTGTAGAGAGAGAGAGAGAGGGGTTTTAGATTATTCCCATGCCGGTTGATGTAGACAATGTTTCAACAGCTTCAGGGGAAGCTAGTGTTTCTTCCTCTGGCAATCAGACAGTACCCCCAAAGTCCACCACCAAGAAAAAACGAAACCTCCCAGGAATGCCAGGTACAAAAAATAATAAAAAAGATTATGATCATCAACCATCTTTGTCGTCTTCTTTTTCACAGAATTTTTTTTGTATTTATTATCCTTTTTTTTTGGGATGGGGGGGGGGTTGTTTGTTCAGATCCAGATGCAGAGGTGATAGCTCTGTCTCCGAAGACCCTTTTGGCGACAAACCGATTCGTGTGCGAAATCTGCAACAAAGGGTTCCAGAGGGATCAGAACCTTCAGCTTCACCGAAGGGGTCACAACCTTCCATGGAAACTGAGGCAGAGGTCGAGCAAAGAGGTCAGGAAAAGGGTCTACGTCTGTCCAGAGCCATCTTGCGTTCACCACGACCCTTCAAGGGCACTCGGTGATCTCACAGGTATCAAAAAGCACTTCTGCAGAAAGCACGGCGAGAAGAAGTGGAAATGCGACAAGTGCTCTAAGAAATACGCCGTTCAATCGGATTGGAAAGCTCACTCTAAGATTTGCGGTACCAGAGAGTACAAATGCGATTGTGGGACTCTGTTTTCAAGGTTCTCTTTTTTACTTTCCTTTTGTGACAATGTTTTTAATTCAGGTTTTGATGATTTGGGGTTTGTGAAAGTTTCTGTTTTTTTGTGGTTTTTGAAGGAGGGATAGCTTCATCACGCACAGGGCTTTCTGTGATGCGTTGGCAGAGGAGAGTGCGAGATCTCAGACTCAGTCTCAAACAACGCAGGCTCAGGCTGGTGTGAAAGTTAGTCCTGACTCAGATTCCAAGGTTGTGACCGGTGATTCTTCATCGCCTCAAGCGGCGCCACCGCTTCCCTCGCCGCCTCCTCCTGCACCAGCACCGTCACCAGCACCGGCACCGGCACCGGCACTGGCACCGCCGGCTACTACTACTACTCAGTCAAACAGTGTTGTGGTTGCATCGGCTTTGCAGGCGCAGAATCCTGGTAGGCCATAATCTGAATCTGAAAGTGGGAAAGATGAAAATGTTTTTGGTGGTTTTCTTTTGTCGTGTGTGATGTGGTTAAACTAGACAACAAACAAAAACCTACCTTTGTTTTTGTTATGTCGTTGTTTTTTTTGTTTCTCTCTCTGTGATCTTGGAGCCTAATTTTTTTTTTTTTTCCGTTTTTGTCTGTTGTCGTTCTTTGTGTGTTTGTGTCTTATTATTATCCTTAAACAGCAGAGTTTGATGATAGGAGATTCGGAGTGCTAATTAAGTAATAAAAATAGAACACCTCTAAAAGGTGCTCTTCGGAAGTGTGCGATCTAAATTATGCAATTGTGGACAAAGAAACTCAAAAGATTCAAAAGCTAGAAAGAGAAAAGCTTTTTTTTTTTTTTGGGGGGGGGGGGGGTTGGGGGAGGGGGTGCAGAGGGGGAGTGGATTTGAGAAAGGAAACTATTATTTGTTCTTTTTCTCCTGAACTTTATCATATAAAAGAAAGGCTCAAACTTTTCAGGTCTATCTGCATCTGAAGTGGTTGCTTTTGCTCTTCACTCCTTCTCCCTACTATTACTAACAACATCAACTATTGTTAATAATATTTCTGCTACTTTTTTTTCTCTTGTTTTTTTATATTTCAGAGTTGCCAGAAAATTCTCCACAAATTATAGAGGAACCACAAGCCAATACTGCTCTAAATGGGAGCTGTAGCAGCAGCACTAGCTCAACAAGCAATGGTGGTACTAGCAGCAGCAGTGTATTTGCAAGCTTGTTTGCTTCATCAACTGCATCTGCAAGCCTGCAAACCCAAACACCAGCATTTACTGATCTAATTAGGGCCATGGGGCGCCCTGATCATTCAGCAGACCTCCCAGGGCCTTCATCTTCGGAGCCAATTTCTTTGTGCCTCGCCACCAACCACGGCTCATCAATTTTTGGAACAGGAGGGCAGGAACGCCGCCAGTATGCCCCGCCGCCACAGCCGGCCATGTCTGCCACTGCGCTGCTGCAGAAAGCAGCTCAAATGGGTGCAGCTGCAACCAATGCTTCACTGCTACGTGGGCTAGGCATAGTGTCGTCTGCTGCTTCATCTTCTCCAGCACAGCAAGATGGTTTGCAGTGGGGTCAGCGGCCTGTAGAACTTGAGAGTGCCTCAGTTCCTGCAGGGCTTGGACTTGGGCTCTCTTTTGACAGTGGCTCTGGACTGAAGGAACTAATGATGGGGACTCCCTCCATGTTTGGTCCAAAGCATACCACCCTCGATTTTCTTGGATTGGGGATGGCTGCTGGGGGCACCCCTGGTGGAGGCTTATCGGCACTCATCACATCCATTGGTGGTGGTTTGGATGTTACTGCTGCGGCAGCGGCAGCATCCTTTGGTAATGGAGAGTTCTCTGGCAAAGATATCGGGAGGAGCACATGATAGTTTCAGTGCAAGAACTACATTTTTCAGGGCGAGAAGCTCTGGTTGTACAGAGTTGTATGGTCTTTGTACAATATGTGAAGTTGCAATTCACCAAGGATGATTAGTAAAGATATAGTATGCTCCTGTATAGTGCAGTGCAACAAGCAATGCACAAATGGATCGTTTTGAATTATTTGATACCCCTAATGTGGGCATAAAGACTCTATTTATAGTAAAAGAAAAGGCCCAGAGCCTTAATTTCCTAGTGATGGCACGAGCTACTACAATATTATGCTTGCTCTGGACCACTGGATTTGGATTTGGATGGACTAAAGAATTTGTGCAAGAGATTGGAATCGATGTATGTATGGGTGTCGTAGCTTATAGCAACAGTTTGGCGCGTTTGAAGGCTACATCTACAGTTTTGATAGAACTGAATTTCTGTTGGTTGGAGGATTTTGGTTGGTCCATAGCTGTAGCTTGTTAGGCATAAGTTAGGAAACTTTTGATGTTGTATTTTGTTCGACTGTTGATTAATTGTCACGAGGTGGTATTTGGCAGTATATGGTTGATTGAACATTAATCTCGAATATGCACTGTCACTTTGTCATTATATGTTGTACATAATTGCATTTCTTTTTCAGTCCTCTTTCCCCATGAAGAGTAGCAAATGGTTCCTGAACGCCTCATGCGGGACATGCAATGCAATGTTCACACCTTTGCATGGGGATTCATGTATGCGATTGCAACTATTGGTTGCAGTGGTTTAATTCCTGCAACCTAAAAGGGCAAAAAGCAAGGACATCTGGATGAATAGTCATAGAATCCACAGCAGGATTCTTTGATTTGTGTAATTGGTCGTTGGTTGCTTTCTTATGTGTCATATGAATTATCTTGTTTGAGGCATTCCTTGAACTGATTTAACATGTTAGATAGAAATTTATGGTAAGAGATCATTTTGATTTGGCTCTATAAGATGCAGTCCATTTCACCACCTTGAAGAAATATATAAGCAAAACGCACGATATTCGGTATTCATGGCTTTGATGAATCTAAGAGCTCCTGCTCACCAAGGAAAATAAAACAGATAATTGCTTAGTTATCCAACTTCGTCTAAATTACCAGAAGGAATTGAAAAATCTGATAGCATGTTTCTGTTATGACTTCTAGACCTTAATAATAACTAATCACTATCTCATGTCAAAACTTAAATTATCAAATTTTAATTATTTTTAAATATAAGAACATATCTTTGATACTTTCATTATACATCGCTTTTCTAATAATAATAATAAAGGAGTTTACAGTCATTCTAATAAAACTATATAAGCGTCAGCCAAATTAGTTCTTAAATTTAGAAAATTAAGCTTGTGGTCCTAAAATTGTTTTAAGCCTGTGGTCCTAAAATTTTATTTTGTAAGTTGCATTGGTCCTCATATAAGCTTTCAGCAATTTAACCATAAATAATTCGAGGAAATTTTGATAAGCAAATAATGATTTGTAGCACATCTTAAAATTTCTTTCCTAACTTTCAAGGCATACATAAAATATTTTGAATTGTGATAGGAGAATTGCTTTTCAACAACTTTCCTCAACATTTTTTCTGTCATGCTGCACAATATTCTTATGTCTTTAATGCTGCTTCATTTTATTGTCATAGTATTTTTTTTTGGTCGAATTGTTCCATTTTAAGTTCTTGTAATAAACCTCTTAGCTCATCACTTTAGTAATTTACGGCTGGTCTACACATTTGTTAAGAGCATAACGATTTTAACTTTGAAGAGAATATGGTATGAAAAGTAGTTTGGGGATTTAAGGTGTAACGATAGCTTATAAAGTGTTTAAGTTAAGAGTTAATGTTCACTTTAGTCCCTCACGTTTTACGCATGAGTCAATTTAGTCCCTGACTTTTAAAATAAGTCAATTTGGTCCCTCACATTTGTAATTGTGAGTCACTTTAGTCCATTTGTCATGTGGGATCACTTTTAAAAGATGTTGACGGAAGGATGAAAATAACTCACAATTATAAATGTGAGGGACCAAATTGACTCATTTTAAAAGTCAGGAACTAAATTGACTCACACATGAAATGTGAGGGATTAAATTGATCATTAACTTTTAAGTTAAATATGACCTCTAACCCTTGCCCAATCAAGCACTTACAAAAAAAGAAGAAGAAGCAAAAACACTTATCCAATCAAAGAGACTTATGAATTACAGAGAGGGAATATTTGATTAATTTTTTAATTTGACTAAATTTTATAAATTTTAAAAAATAATATTATTCATATTTTTAACTTTAGGGAGCAAAAACTTAAATGTTCAATTTCAGTAACTAATATAACATCTTAAGAATAGCATGACTATTTGCTCCAATTTAAAAAAAGGAAAAATTAATTTGTTTGTCCCCTAATTGTTTTCAGTTTTACCCTCTAATTAATGTCTATTTCAAATTCGCCCTCTAACTTTTCAATTCTGAATGGTTATCCTCTTTGTAAATAAAATTAGTTATATTGACCAAAAAAATCCTATCTAACAAATGACTTGGCAAAAATATTATGAGTTGTAACCAAAAAATAAAAAAAAAACTGGATTTAATTTTGACATACCGATATATAATATCATCCAATCAAATTTATCTATTTAAATAACTTTTTAAGCAGTAACAATAAGAGTTAACCATATTTGTTAATATGATATTACATAATTGAATGACTATGTAAATTTTTTTTATACTGTCAGTGTTTTAAAATTAAATATGAATATTATATGACATCTTCTATGACAAATTTTATTTTTAAATATATATTTTAATTCCTCAAATGACATTCCAAAGAAGATAAATATGTTTGATTTTTAGAAGTTAGGAGATAAATTTAAAATATTTATTATTTAAGGTACAGATTTATAATGTTTATTATTTAGAGGAGAAATTTTAAAATATAAAATAATTAGAGGACAAAATATAATTAACTTTTCCTTTAAAAAAAATATTATCCACATATGTACACAAGCCGCCAGCGTCCCTTGGAACTTAGCTGGGGACATGAGTGTTAAAATAAAATCGAACATTTATTTTATTATTATTAATTATAATAAAAGTCTTTATTAGATATTTATTTTTAACTATTGAAATAGTAATACTCATTGGACAGAAAGGAAGTGTCCCAAAACAAAAAACCGGTAGATTATTACAAGGCGATGTACAAAAGCTGAACGTAGAAAATGTGATCCAAGAATGAGAATCAAATTATCCCCTTGTTGCTGAATAAAAGAAATTCAGATAAGGTTGTATTTTTCTCATTTTTAAGAGAAAATAAATTACGGAGAACGGACACAAAGGGGGCGAGAAAGACAAGGAAGGAGGATTTGATTACGTTGAATTGAAACCTGAAACTCTATACCATCCCCCTTCACCCACAAGCTTCTTTAGGTTTTTCTGCAGGTAGGCGCAGGATACACGCAGAAGAGGAATACTCAAAATTTCTCGAACATAGAGATAGATTGCTCGCTACCATAACCGGTAACAATCGTTTTTTTTTTTCTAACAATTCTTATGCAGGTTTTAATTAGTTTTTATTTTTTATTTTCCTTTAATCTGTTTTTCTCTTTTTTTCTCCCATTAGTCCCATCACCTTATTGCTACAAAGTTTGAAACTTTGAAGTCAAGAATAGATGAAATTTTAAAATTCAAATTTTCTTCTCGATTTCAGAATCTGGGTTTAGTTCAGTTCTATTGAGAGGCAAAGTTTGGTGGTTGGATAAAGTAATGAGCTTTTTCAACTTAGATAACACCCAAGGTTCCGCATTCTTCTTTGAGGGGGGCACTGAATTAAGGGTATTTTGCATGAAGGGTCTAAAATGCTGTCTGTTATTCTCTCAAAGCTGAACACCACCATTTACTGTCGCATTCAGGAAGCAATTAGGCGGCAACAAGCAGTGCCAACATCCTTGTACAGGAATCCAGCTCTGTCTCTTTCTTCAAACCACACGGTTTATAGAAAATCAATGGCTACTTCACCTTCCAAGGCTGTGCTGGGAGATGTTTATGTTGATGACTTAGTCTCAAGTTGTGGCAGTGGAATAGACTTAACGAAGCCTTCTGGTGTGTACTTCAAAGGTAGAAGAACTAATAGAGGATGCTTGATAGCTAGTGTGAGTCTAAGGAGGCCAAAGCCTTTGTATGGTCCTCTGAATTTTGGGTGTTCTTTCACTTTTGATTCTAATTGGAGGAACCGGAATTCGGGTTTGCTTCATGGACCATTGCTGAAGAATTTCTCTACATCATCTTCTTCTTCTTGCTGCTCGGCTAGGGCTGCACATGATGTCTCATTTGAGGGCAGCCCTTCGGATGAACAGCTTGCAACGTCCACCATTTCGCCTGACCAGTATGTGATTGTTTATTTCTTATGTTTTAGGGTGTGTTTGGTTTGGCATCAAAGTTCAAACCATGGTTTGAAGAACGCAAACTGAGTTCTAAACTCATTTTAACATGTTCAGCGGAATCATGTTTGGTTGTATTTTGATGTGATTTCTAGTCTCAAACTATGGTTTTGGCCCGAAGTTAATAAACAAGAACTGTTTTCAGTTGAACCAAACCATGGCTTTCAAACTATAAACCAAACATACCCTTAAATTCTGGTTCTGCAGGATCCCTCGTTTTTACATAATGGTACTATTTCTACTGTTTGAAAGAGAATTTGATGATGCTGAAGTAAGCTAAAAAATTCGAGTCTTGTTATTTCCATTTTCCACACTGTAAATGATTTTCTTGAGTGTCCAATCTTATATCTTTTTCATAGCCAGGCTTTACTTGTCCTGAGTATTATGTACTGTTATTTTTCAGAACTGTTGTTGGTGGCAAAACATTGAAGATGCATTCCGGGTCATGTTACCTACCACATCCAGCTAAGGAGGAGACAGGTGGAGAGGATGCTCATTTCATTTGCACAGATGAACAAGCAATTGGTGTTGCAGATGGTGTAGGTGGCTGGGCGGATGTTGGTGTTAATGCTGGACTGTTTGCGCAGGAGCTTATATCCAATACAGTGAGAGCAATTCAGGAGGAGCCAAAGGGTTCTTTTAATCCAGCAAGGGTGTTAGAGAAGGCTCACTCAAGTACAAAGGCCAAGGGTTCATCCACAGCTTGTATCATTGGCCTTACTGATAAGGTATTATATTTTCTATTCTAGACTTTGACATGGAAAATAACCTCATCTACTCTGTAGAACAAATTAATTTGACTCTAGATGTGGGTTTGTAAGTGTATTGATCTTCATAGCATGTTTAATGCCTGCTGTGTAGCAGATGGTTTGTTTTCTTCTCATCTGCATCAACATGAAAGCCTCCTTCAATTTCATTGCTGCAACACTTCGTGTAATAAGAAGCATGCTACTTGAAGTAATTTTTGTTTACAATAAAATCAGGATTTAAAATTACTGTTGTGATGATATGGATGAATTTCTCTTGTCTACCGCCAGCCTCTTTTAAAGTCAACAGTTAAATGGAACTAAGGCATGTTGGCAGTTCTGCCGGCATTTTTTTGTTCTTGTTGTGTTGTTGCTTTGCTCTACAATAATGACGCACACATTAACATGTTGCACAAGGCATATTCTTTGCAATTGTCTAATCTGTTCCTAAGTTCTTAAGGTTAATGTTCGATTCATGTTATTTAGTCTGCATCTTTATTGACTGAGGCCCACCTCGTTTGCAGCTAGTAAGTTTATTCTTTCCAGTGAAGTTGGATAGGTTTTTCTTGTGCTAAAGGATAAGTAACATCAACTCATTAATTTGAATTTGGTCGGTTTCTTGGTCCAGGGACTACAAGCTATTAATTTGGGTGATAGTGGATTCATTGTGATTAGAGATGGATGCACCATTTTCAGGTCCCCTGTTCAACAGCATGGCTTCAATTTCACATATCAATTAGAGAGCGGCAATGAAGGTGACCTACCCGGCTCTGGTGAGGTAAAGTTCACATATTAACATTGCAAATAAGATTTACTTCTTCTTGGCTTGTCATTTTACCCCCACAGGGTGTTACATTAGTGATGTGGAAATCTGAAAATTAGCTCCCTAATTTGTAGATGTTTTGAAATGGAGAGATTTTTGTTTTCACTTGGTAGTATTTGGTTGAGGAGGTGAAAAATGAAAATAAGGTGCATCCCCCGAGTTATGATCCTAGTATTATTCCCTTAGAACTTAGTAAGTCTTATGGCAGCTGAAGTTCATGTTCTTTTCTATAAAACAAGTGTATTGATTATTTGACTTTGTGGAAAGTAAGTTAAACAAAACTAAGCATATATCTTTTGCAACAATGTATGCAGGTTTTTGTAGTGCCTGTGGCCCCAGGAGATGTCATAGTCGCTGGAACAGATGGCTTATTTGACAACTTGTACAACAATGAGATCACTGCAATGGTTGTGAATGCGGTTAGAGCTGGACTAGAACCCCAAGTGACTGCTCAGAAGATAGCAGCACTGGCTCGTGAGAGAGCACTGGACAGGACTAGGCAGACACCATTTGCTACTGCTGCTCAGGAGGCTGGATTCCGTTATTATGGTGGCAAGCTTGATGACATAACAGTTGTTGTGTCATACATAACCAGCTAAATTAGTGAGTGAGTTGAGGAGTTTTTTTTTTTTTGCCATCTTCTTTTGGGGGGCGGTGTGGCTAGCCCTGCCTATCATTTTTGACATGAATGCGCTCCTATCTTACCTTTCCTAATACAACTCTCAAAATTGAGATGCTACAGTTATCAATAGTTCTTTATTTCTTTAAACGGCCAACTATTCCCTGGACATCAAAGAAGGAGTCTCTTGAGCTGTGATGTCACTTAAACTACAGCTCATTAACAATGAGTAACAGAATAAAGTCCAGTTCTATTTGGTCATCTAATGAATGTTAGTGATAAAATGTGCCACCTCGGGCTATGAAATTATGGTGGGAAGCGTTTTACCATGCTTGAATCCATTAGATTTAACTGGAAAGTAATTTTAGCTTCCTCAACCTCTGCTTGATCTAAACTCTGGAAAACCTTGCCTTCAATTGAATTATTTTACTGTCGAATGAATGGGTAGGATCTGATGGAGATGGTGAGAATTAAGAACGTCTAGTCTTCATAAAGTGAAAAAAGAAAGCAGCTAGAAATCTGGTCCCTCTTACAAAGTGAGCTGAGTAACACATCATATCCAGTGAGCCCTTGATACAGTAAAACGGAACGAAGATATTATTTGGGTGGCACATTGTAGCAACAGCAAACGCTTATTTATATATATATTAGCGCTAAAAAGCTTTATGAAACACAGACAGGAAACAGATGCAGCACACAAAGATATCGATGAGTTAATACTCTTAATTCACATCGGCAGACAGAAAACAACATAACAAAGATGTTGATGGGTTGTTAAGAACAGAATCAAACGTTCTGCATCTTCTTCAAAACTCTCCTTCCTTCAAAGCCTTTTGCTTCTTTCACTTGTGTTGGCATTGACTTATGATTATCACCCTCGTGCTGTCTTCTCTTTTCCCTCTCTTCCTGCTGTCTTCTGGCTTCTGCTTGCTCCCATTCCCATTCTGATGCTGGTTCCTCTCCTTCTCCTTGTTGTTGTTCTTGTCTTGCCCTTTCTTCCCCCTCTTGTGGCCTCTTTTCCCCTCGTTCCTGTTGTCTCCTTCCTTGTTCTTGTTCCCTGATGGCCTTCTCCTCCTCCTCTTCTTCTCTTGCTCTCTCTTGCTCCCTTATGGCCTTCTCCTCCACTTCTTCTCTTGCTCTCTCTTGCTCCCTCTCTGTTTCCTCCTCTCTTCTTCTCTTTTCTTGCTCTCTTCTGGCTTGTTCTTGTTCCTGCTCCCTCGCTGCAGCCTCCGCTTCTTGCCTCCTCCTCTCAAGCTCCCTCTGAGCTTCTTCTTCTTGCCTCCTCCTCTCAAGCTCCCTCTGAGCTTCTTCTTGCATTCTCTTTTCAATCTCCCTTCTAGCTTTCTCCTCTTGCTTTATCCTCTCTTCTTCCTTTCTTGCTTGTTCCTCCTCCCTTATGGCCTTCTCCTCCTCTTCTTCTCTTGCTCTCTCTTGCTCCCTCTCTGTTTCCTTCTCTCTTCTTCTCTTTTCTTGCTCTCTTCTGGCTTGTTCTTGTTCCTGCTCCCTCGCCGCAGCCTCCGCTTCTTGCCTCCTCCGCTCAAGCTCCCTCTGAGCTTCTTCTTCTTGCATTCTCTTTTCAATCTCCCTTCTAGCTTTCTCCTCTTGCTTTATCCTCTCTTCCTCCTTCCTTGCTTGTTCCTCCTCCTCCTCCTGTCTTTCTCTTTCCCTCTTTTCCTGTTCCCTTTTAGCTTCTTCTTGCTCCCTCCTTGCTGCTTCTTCTTCTTCTTCTCTCTTCCTCCTCTCCATCTCCTTCATTGCTTCCTCCTCTTGCCTTTTTGCTTCTTCTTCCTTCTTCTCCTCTTCTTCTCTTCTTCTCTCTTCCTCTCTCTTTCTGGCTTCCTCCTCTTCTCTCCTTCTCTTTTCTTCCTCCTCTTGCCTTTTTGCTTCTTCTTCCTTCTTCTCCTCTTCTTCTCTTCTTCTCTCTTCCTCTCTCTTTCTGGCTTCCTCCTCTTCTCTCCTTCTCTTTTCTTCCTCCTCTCTTCTTCTTTCCTCTATCTCTTCCTCCATTATCTTCTCCTCTTCCTCAGCACACGAAACACACCCGAAGATGGTGGACTCGTTCTGAGACCCCAAGAGCTGGTCAATGGTTGTGTTACTCACACCAAGAGACATTGCCATTACCTCTTTGTCAAGCATCCGAAGCATTGATGTCTTTCCCGCCAAGAATTGAGGATAGTTTTCCTTTGATGTGGTGCTGAATCCCATAAAAACAAGTGAGTCGTTGTTGAATGACATGTGAGCCATTGGATGAAACCTAGGCACCACGAAAACATCACCCTCTTTAACTCTAAACCTCTTATTCTGGCATTCTTCTGTGTTGTCATTGTCATCATTGCTGCTGCTGCTTCCACATGTTACTCGGACCATGCCTTCTCCTTGCAACACCACTGCTATCTCTGTTGCCCCTGGGTTCCAATGTGGTCCCAACATTGATGCCTAGGAATATAGATATATAGTTCAGAAAATATATTTGATATAAGCATACACAACTTAAATGAATTAATACAAAAAAAAAGTTTATTTATAATGACTGACCTGGGTCAAATTCACCATGAAAAATCCAATGTCCGTGTCCTTCAATGTTTTTAGCTGCTTCTTGGTCACTGTTAGGGTCCAACCGTGAGGGTTTTTGAAGTCAGGGTCATTTTCATGGATATTATATGCTTTGACTTTCTTAGTGTTGGTAGGAATGCCTATGAAGTTTCTAAGAACCGAAGCCTCCAATTCCCAGAATCTATGATGCTCCTCCTCTGGAGCCGCATGCACTATAGCTGGAGTGTCGGTTTTGTTTGTGATTGCTTCAACCAAATCCTCCGGAACCTTCGAAAAATAAGAAATGGGAACATGTTACCAGAAGTAACTATTCATATTGATGACAAAGCCTACGTTTTTATAATGCAACAAAAGAGTTGTACGTGATGTTGCACATGAGGTGGCTGAAGTAATACCTTGAAAGCTGCTTGAAGGGTTCTCCTATCAAAGCCTTTGACCAGATCATTGATCCTTGAGTAAGCACCGATTAACGGATCCTACATTCGAGGTTAACGTGAACAATTGCTAAGAAAGCTTAGAAACTCAATTCGTTCTTGAGTAAGTTCAATGAAACGATAATACATGTGCAGCACTTACGTAAATGTTATCATCTGTATTGGCAAACAAGGCATAGATCCTAAGTTTCTTTCTCTCTGGCTCCAAGTTGCTCTGTATGTAGAAGACAGATCCTTCACTGAGCTTGCAGAGATCTCCTTTACGTAAACCGATCCTGCCAGAACGATTTTCATTTGCCCAAGACAGCCTTCCACTCCCTGAAACCCCCCGTGAGTTCAATGTGATGAAGTTATTTGGTATACCATAATGTTATACTATACAATAGCGATGTATAAACAAAGCTATAAAAACAACTCACAGAAACGGCCAAGTACCTGTATTTTGTCTTGGAAATAAAAGAGTTACTTACAATAACAATTTGCTATGACAATGCATGCACAGGAATTTCGAACATTATCACTACAAAGTATATTATAGTGTAAGTTTGCAATAGCTTATGTTATGTGATGAGACTAGAGAGGGAGTACAGAGAACTAGCCTAAACGAAACTGAGAGGGCTTGAACCATCAACCCCTTGATCACAAGGAACTGTAATCAAATTCTAGAATAAGGATGAGATGACACATACACACTTAAAAAATGAACCGCACTGACACACATACTTGATCCATGACAATGAGTGTGGCGCACTTATAATTAAGGAATTTGAGGTGCACCTGTGTGGACATAAAAGACCATATCTGCATGGAGAAGAACGGGAAGGAACAGAGAGTTTGGGTCCAATGTGAAGAACTGAAGGTGGTGGAATGGTGCTCCATGTCCACCCAAGACATCAGCGGCAGAGATCGTTCCGTATTCAGTGACAAACAATGTCCTCCTCTGACCCTTCTTCACCAAAGATCCCACGTGAGGAGGCATGACATGCTGCTCCTCATCACTTGATGCCTTCTCCACATACAAAGAAATGGTAATAAGGAGGAAGAAGATCAAGACCAAGGAAAAAGGTGAAGCTAAGAAAACTCGGCGTGGCTTCATGTTCAACAATGACAAAGCAGAAAAAGTTGGATGAAATGGAAATGGAAGTGATTTTTCAACTGCGCAATGGTGGCTCTAAATAGAAGAAGGAGACATGCATTTTTGAGTGCTGCGTGTCTTGTGTTCGGACACGTGCAACGTTTAAACAGATGTCAGGTGATTTGATAGTCCAAGTCGCTATACCACAAAGTTCCAAATAGTGGAGATTGACAATGAGATCACTATGAATCTGTCATTCCAAATTCAGAAGTTTTTACACTTTTTACTCTTCTTCTCATACCTTCTTAAATTAAACTCGGATAACCCCGAAATTTTGTAATGATATAGGGACTTGTTTTCACTCTTTCGTGCTGGGGATCAATGAATACCTTAAACCTAAAATGACAAACACAAGTTGACAACAACACATGAATGAATAAATATTTAAAACCGAAATTTGTCCCACGAAAATCAATTAGTCAGAGGAATATTAATCTTGCACTACCTGAAAAAATATTGTCAAAAAATTATGATAATGATTAGATCAAACGGAGTAATGTGGTTCATTATTCATCCATCAGTTGGTGTGTATGTTATATTATTCTATCAATCAAATTTTGACAAAGTTTTTAACACTCTAAATTACTTTTAGAATTAATGAATTTACCAAAGTAAATCAAAACTTAAATAGAAGCGTTTCTTTTTCTTAAACCACCAATTTATAATCTCTTAAATTTCGAGTGAATCTTATTTGAGTCTAATCAATCTACTATATAAAATAAAGTTTTCTTAGTATGCACGGATAAACCACTAATATCTAAAGTCCACTACACTTTAATCGAGGGTTTGTTTGGTTCATTTTCTAATATAATTACTTTTAAAAGAATTAAGTAAAAAAAATTAGTTTTAGAGAAATTACTTTTAAAAGGATTTATTCATGTTTTATTTGAGTATATCAAAGGATTAAGTAAAATTATTTTTAATTATTAATGTGAAAGTAATAATAGGATTTTATCTCAAAGATGCTTTTACTAGAATGAAAAGTATCTTCAATAATACTTCTTTCAAAAATACTTTTAATTATTTGAAAAGTATTTTAGATAAATTACACTTAATTTCTCTGAGATTTGTTAAAATTCAACTCATGCTCCTTTTAGTTGTCCACCCTATACTAACCTCCCTTAATTTATCGATTTTTGAGATAAATTACCAAAATACCCCTCACTCCTCCTTCCTCGTTTCTCCATTTCCTATGCCTCCCTTACTATCTCCTTCAACCCCACACCTCAACGCCAACATAAGCAAATAAAACCAAAGCACAAATTCCCTTCCCAAGCACTTGGGGTTTGAAAGCATAAAACAGATAAAGGTTAGATTTTGGGATTGAAACATAAACACGGGCTGGGTGTTGGTAATTTTGGCAGCAGTAATGGTGAGGGATGGCGACGCCGGGGCTGGTACTAGCAATGGTTGTGATTGAGGTCGCGTTTCGATGGAGGCTAGTTCAGTGGCAGTGAAGGCGTCTAGCAGTGGTTGACGTGACAACTTTCAGAGGGGTAGAGATAGTGGTTTTTCAGGTGCTCAAGTAGAGATGATGGCATCTGGATATCGAACTCGTGCGGTGGTGCTCGACGAAGCGGGCTTTATTTAATGCCGGCGGATGTTGACGGGTCAGAGATAGACTGTGACGTGACAAAGAAGGCTGGGCACGACAGATTTGTGAGACGGATAAGGTGCACGACGCGACATGAAGTGACGAAGCTCACGGTGGTGGAAGCGTATGGCGGTGGTCGCTGACAGGATTCCAAAGCTCGCAGTGGTGTGCTTGATCTTGGTTCTAGCTTTCTTTATTTGTGTTTAAATGTTGGTATAAAAAAAGCCCTAAGTTGGTGGCTCTGAGAGGTTGTTGAAGTGGCAAAGGTCTTCAGGGGAGGGGATGAAACGGAGAGATGAGGAAGGAGGAGTGAGGGGTATTTTTGGTAATCTATCTCAAAAATTAATAAATTAGGGGAGGTTAGTAAGGTGTACAACTAGAGGGGGTGTGAGTTGAATTTTGACAGACTTCAGGGGATGTGAGTGTCATTTACCCAAGCATTTTTAATAGAATGAAAAATTTATCAAACACATGAATTATTGTAGAATCATTCTCATTCTTTTAAAAGTACTTCTGGTGTCCCAAAAGTGCAAACCAATCATACACTAATTTGATTTGAACTGAGTTGACTTATTGTGAGTAAAACTCTCTCAGTACAATTTTTTCCAATTAGCAATATTTAAATTTGAGATGTTTATTAAAAAAATATACGTCAAATCACTTAAATTAATCCAATATTAGTGAATAGTGATGCTTATTCATTTGTTTACTTGAGAGTAAAATGATAATTTTTTTCCCTTGAAAGATGGTAAGTTTACTCTATTATAGGTTAGTATTATTAATTGAGTAATTATATTTGCACACCAAAATAGTGCGACATCATAGTATAAAATTGAGAGGAAAGAGACAAAATAGTGGTATAGGATCAGTAAAAGCAGACAAGCATTTATTTCTTTCTCTCTCTCTCATTCTCTCTTAGCTCCCACTCTCAGTTCCCATCATCTTTCTCTCTTAGTTTCCACATAAAAGATTAACAGCAACAAACATACATCCGTTCTATTTTTCTGCAACAATCTTGTTTATAAAGTATGTGGGTTCCCCATTTTCACTTCTTAGCTCTCTTTTGATGTGTATGTGATGTTTGTATTCATGAGTTCCTTATTTATTGGCACGATTTGAGCTAAATGTGATTGTTGAACAAAGAAAGAATGATTTATTGTTTAATAAACGTGTAGAATGGCTCTAAAACTCGTAAAGTAATGTTATAAATCAGTTTGCAAGGTCGTTGTAATTGGTTTGCAAGTTTTTCGAAATGGTTTACAAGTTTTTTGCACTATGTTTACAAGTTTTAAGGACGGGTTTACAAGTATTATAAACGAAGTGCAAATAATTTGTAAAACTGGGCATTTCTTAAAACAAGTGCAAAAAACTTGTAAATCAAATTGTTGAACAGAGAAAGAATGATTTATTGTTTAATAAACCTATAAAATAGCTCTAAAACTCGTAAAGTAATGTTAAAATTCAATTTGCAAGGTCGTTGTAATTGGTTTGCAAGTTTTTCGAAATGGTTTACAAGTTTTTTGCACTATGTTTACAAGTTTTAAGGAAGGGTTTACAAGTATTATAAATGAAGTGCAAATAATTTGTAAAACTGTGCATGTCTTAAAATAAGTGTAAAAAACTTGTAAATCAAATTGTTTAACAGAAAAAGAATGATTTATTATTTAATAAACCTGTAGAATGGCTCTAAAACTCGTAAAGTAATGTTAAAAATTAGTTTGCAAGGTCGTTGTAATTGGTTTGCAAGTTTTTCGAAATGGTTTACAAGTTTTTTGCATTATATTTACAAGTTTTAAGAACAGGTTTATAAGTATTATAAACGAAGTGTAAATAATTTGTAAAACTGAGTATTTCTTAAAACAAGTAAACTAAATGTAAAAAACTTGTAAACCATTACTTAACACTTAGTTTTCTTGGCTCTTTTTTTATGTGTATGTGATATTTGTATTCATGAGTTCTTTATTTGAACTTCATTTATAATACTTGTAAACCCGTCCTTAAAACTTATAAACATAATGCAAAAAACTTGTAAACAATTTTGGAAAACTTGCAAACTAATTATAACGACCCTGCAAACTAATTTTTTAACATTACTTTATGAGTTTTAGAGCTATTCTACAGGTTTATTAAACAATAAATCATTCTTTTTCTGTTCAACAATTTGATTTACAAGTTTTTTACATTTGTTTTAAGACATGCCCAGTTTTACAAATTATTTGCACTTCGTTTATAATACTTGTAAACCCGTCCTTAAAACTTGTAAACATAGTACAAAAAACTTGTAAATCATTTCGAAAAACTTGCAAACCAATTACAACGATCTTGCAAATTGAATTTTAACATTACTTTATGAGTTTTAGAGCTATTCTATAGGTTTATTAAACAATAAATCATTCTTTTTCTGTTGAACAATTTGATTTACAAGTTTTTTACACTGTTTTAAGAAATACCCAGTTTTACAAATTATTTGCATTTCATTTATAATACTTGTAAACCCGTCCTTAAAACTTGTAAACATAGTGCAAAAAACTTGTAAACCATTTCGAAAAACTTGCAAACCAATTACATCGACCTTGCAAACTGATTTTTAACATTACTTTATGAGTTTTAGAGCCATTCTACAGGTTTATTAAACAATGTCATTATTTCTCTATTCAACAATCACATTTAGCTCAAATTGTGCCAATAAATAAGGAACTCATGAATACAAACATCACATAAACATTAAAAGAGAGCTAAAAAGTGAAAAAGAGGAACCCACATTCTTTATAAATAAGATTGTTGCAGAAACATAGAACAGATGTATGTTTGTTGCTGTCAATCTTTTATGTGGAAGCTGAGAGAAAAAGATTACGGGAACTGAGAGTGGGAGCTGAGAGAGAATAAGAGAGAGAGGGAAATAAATGTTTTTCTCCTTTTACTAATCTTATACCACTATTTTGTCTTTTTCTTCTCAATTTTATACGGTGTAAGTATGGTGTCGCACTGTTTTGGTGTGCAAATATCATTACTCTTATTAATTTAATCATTCAAAGTTCAAATACTAGATATTGTTTGAAACAAAAAAAAAAATACTAGATATTGTAATTCTTTCATTCAAATCCATATAATAAAGGAAGCGAGAAGAATCACAATACTTGAGAGTAAAATTATAATTTTTTTCCCTTGAAAGATGATAAGTTCACTCTATTGTAGGTTAGTATTATTAATTTAATCATTCAAAGTTCAAATAAAGGAATCACAATATCATGGTTCTGAAAATAGGACTGAACTGGCCGGTCGAACTAGTTAAATCGGGAACTGATTTGTTGTCCTGTCCAGGTATGTCATAAAAATCGTCTTGTCAAAAAATCGTGTGATCCGATTAAAAATCGAGAAAATCGGCAAGCGGGGCCAGTCTTGGCGGTTGGGCAATTCTTAATATTTGGCTTAAAAAATAAAATAAAAATCCAGAAAAAAGGTCTTTGACAAAAGCAAACTGAAGGTTCACCTAGACAAGCAATGGTTGTGGAACAAGTTGTGGAGTTATTGTGTTGTTGAATGGGTAGTGGAAGCAGCTAGAGGAAGCAATGCTGAAGATGATGATGGCGTTGGAGAGAGGGACAAGAGATGGTGATGATGATGATGAAATGTAAGATTGTGAGTCGTGTTGTCATAGAGAGAATGGCAATGTTGTTTTTCTGATTTATTGGAGATGAGGCGGCTGTTGATAAGAAAAGGAGGGAATGAGACTAAATGCTCGGGTTTTGTCACTTGGGTCGGTTTATTAGGTTGAATAGTTTTGGGCCCAATTAAATTTAAAATCATATTTTACATAAGATGCTAGTGTTAGGCCCAAGCAAGTGTAATATACAGGCTTCAAAATGATTTTCAGATGTTGCTCAGCAATGACTCGGCATTGCCCAAGAAAATTAATTTTTAATAACTTATCCTTTTGTGTTTTTCATAGTTACTCGAAGTTTGTTTTGTGATTTTAATATAAGTTTTCATTTTAGACTTAAACAATGACATATGTATTTATGATATACTTTATATATTTATAAAAATATATATTTTATTATATATCGATTATATTCCGGTTGAACCGATTGAACCACTGAACCTTACTCTAACTGGTTCGATATTCGGTCTAGTTTTTAGAACCTTGCAGAATATACTTATTTACAATAGTCAAAAGGCGATGATTTCTCGGCCAGGTAAGCATTTGAGGTTTTTTATGGTCAAGAGTATACCATTTGGTCGGGACCATTAGAGCCCATAATGTTTTTTGTTTTGTTTTTGGTCAACCTTGAGCCCATCATTTGAGGTTCAGCTTTGGGTTTAATCTTCATCCTTCGGAGCTTTTTGTATTGGTCCAGGTTCAGCTTTGGGTTTAATCTTCATGCTTCTGAGCTTTTTGTATTGGTCCAAAGCTTCAGTGCTTGTCTCTGACAAATTCGAGCATCGATTATTGTAACTGGCCCAAGTTACTACTGAAGGTCTTCCGAATAATCCACTGCGTGGAGCAACTCACTGTGCCCTCCTTCTTCAAATATCAAACCTTACCAAACACCAAATAAATGAAACGGTTCGGTCCAAATATATAAATGCACGCTCATTATACAATAAATGTCACGACAATATATATATATATACTCGTAAATTTTTTATTCAACATAAATGTGAAAAGTGAATTTTATTAGTTTTAGTCATATAAAAAATATTATTTGTTTTTTATAAACATGTAAGTTATTTTATAATTTTTTTGAACTTGATAAATAAGATTCACCGCCATATCCTTTTGCCTTTAATGACTAGTTTTTATTATGATTGAAAAATAAAAAATAATTATTGTCATAAATAGTCACCATTCAATTATATATATATATATATATATATATATATATATATATATATATATATATATATATATATATAGGGTTGAATATATTTTTAATCTGTGAAAAATTGTTTGTTTAGTTTTAGTTTAAATATTTCTAAAACCATTTGGTTGTAATCCCCATCATTAGACTATCTATTGTAAATATTGAATTGGCTAATGAATAATTAAGTCATTTAATTTTACATGATAGCCAACAATTATGTTAGATAAATTAAAACTAACCAATTCTAAAAATACTAAAAATAAAAGCCAAACAAAATCTTTTTCAGGAACCAAAACGAAATTTCACTCATTTCTTAGAACAGAAACAAATTTAATTCTATAATTAATATATATATATATAATTTCTTTATAAAAAATATCATAATCATTCTTTTATACAAAAATTTCATCGTCATCACGATCTGGATGTTGAAAACGTTTCGCTCTTTTAATTTAGGAGAAGGGGAAAGGGAAGAGAGAGAGGAAGAGAAGGTTCTGGAAGGAGGGAGACTCAGGTTGGTGTGGGTGAGGGAGAGGGAGAGGAGAGGTAGGGGTGTTTGGGGAAGAAGAGAAAGAGGGTATTTTTGATAACTCATTTAAAAAATTAGTAAATCATAAAATATTAGTGTAGGGTTGATAATTAGAGAAGAGGTCTATTGGATTTTGACAAACTTTAAGAGAGGTGAGTGTAATTGCTTTTTATCTAAGAAGCACGGACACACCGACTTAGTGGCATGTCCGTGTGTCAGACACGTGTTGGTGTCCGACTCCCACACGACACGCGTTAGTATGCATCCAATTAAAAAATAATTTTTTTGAGCTCGGAAACGAATCAAACATAGCTAGATACTACTCTAATTCAACATGAGCCTAAAATCAACCAGAGTTATTTGGTTGAACCTATGTTGTTGGGTTATTTTATTTTAAAAATTTTTCAGTTGACCACAAAATGACAAAAAAATCACACAAAAAAAATAAAAAAATTATATATACATATGCTGTGTCCATGTCCTGTAATTTTTGAGTTTGGTGTGTCTCCGTGTTCGTGTCCGTGTCGTGTCCCATATTCGTATCAGTGTCTGTTATTCATAGCCTTTTATTTACTCATTCCCTGTGATGCCCATTATAATTATTTAGAATTTATATAAAATTAGTTAAAAATAAATAAATAAACACTCATCCAGGCGTGTCTTATCTTCAACCAAACTCATCTCTTTGTGATCCGGACGACAAAAATTCCTTTTTAAGTGAACCATCTGAGTTGGTAACGTCATGCATTGAAGTGGCCGAAAACAATACCAGAAGGCCTAACCTTTCGGACTTTCACCTCAGACCACAAACGTGTGCCGTAATGTCTCACATCAACCACTCTCAAGACGATGAACGAGCCAGCCAGACACACGAGTAAAAGAAGACCACGTAATAAAAATGTGAAGGAATCGCATGCACAAAATAAATAGCTGAGCTGTGATGTGAGGAGAGAAAATAATATTTTTTTTAAAAAAAATTAACTGAAATTGAATCGAGGAGGGTATATATTTTTATTTATGCTTCTCGATCAAAGCAACAACATATCCTTGTGGATCCCCTGTGGTAAAGCTCTGGGTATGCCCATTATACCATAGAGAAGATAGAAGATCCCCCACTATTATTCCCCTCAAATGAAAAATCACATCCTCCTCCACTTCTTCAACACCTTATAACCTTTAGGCTTTTGTTTTTATTTTCTTTTCCTTTTTGAATGGGAAGTGGGGTGAATGGACCTCTTTAATATGACCCATGATATAAGCCAGCAGAATCTCTCTTACTCTCTTTGCATGCACTCCCACTTCCCACCTCCCCCCCTCTTCCTTTTGTAATCCACAAGCTTCCCCACCTATCCCCACCGCGTCACTCCCGTGTCATTCCTTCCTTAGATCCTTAATCGCTAAGGAAATAGATTTGTGTATGTATTGTATACACGCACTAAATTACACGAGCTTGACAACACATTTAAAAACACAAAGTATCACTCATTAATTGGCTCTATGATTTTGGAATCGTAATGGAATCATGCATTGGTGGAGAGACTTTTAATTCATTTCAATATTGTGTGCTGTGTACTTTAATCGGTGTTGAGCAATTCAATTTGTTGAAAGTTGAAACATGTTTGATTATGGTGTATTCTTTATCTGTTTTCATTTTATTTATTCTAGTGTTTACCTATATATGTAGATCTAGCTAGATTTATGAGTTTAATATTTTCAAAGATAAGTTTAAACATCGAACTTTCTCTATCCCACTCGATTAATGTGTATAATTTTGTAACATGTGCACGTATAGTATATATATATATATTTTTCCATTCAAAGAGAACATATGATTAAAATAGTTTTCCATTACCATGTCTAAAAGTAATATTGGATGGTTAGTGAAGAATATACAAGAACAAAAGGAGATCGATCAATTACCTTTTTCTTGCAACAGATAGCTAGCATTGGATCCCTTATAACTAAGTATATATAGGATACTAGCAAGAGCAATCGTTTATTACACCACATGCCCTTTTTTGTTAACAAAAAGACTTTGTATAACTTATAACTAAACTACTGCATATATAATAAATCAGAAATCCAATAAAATTAGTCATCAAATGCATAATCTATAAGTAATTAATGACAAACTGTGTTCACCATGAATTAAAGAAAAATAGTGTAAAAATACATATGGTATACTATGTTTTCAAGAGCAATTAGACATAAAGACACTTTATTTTTTAGGTGGCCAAACTTTTTGTTGAAGTGGCCATTAACAATGTTAGAAAGAAAGAAAAAAAAAAAGAAATAAAAAAATAGTCCATGACTGTTAACAAAATAATAGAGGGTAGTAGATAAGGATATTTGGGTCTATATGGGCTACGCGGTACGTAAATGAACGGACGTATTTATCTAACAACAAAGAGGAAAAATTGATGCCCTGTCACGTATCAATATCATAGCTTGGAACATATTCCCTTCATCACTCTTTGGCTGTTGCCACGCCACGCGCCGTGTAATGCACGCGCTTTTGCCGTTAAATGACCAATAGATAGCATGCATGCATGCATATCCGACAAAATGCCTTCCAGTGGGGTCCTTGTACATGTCAGCCCGTACGTATTACGTCATCAGTCCACGTCAGCTACTGGGGCCCATCTTCGGGAGAGAATCATTCCTATGTTAGTTGCACGAGAAAGAATATAATGAAATTTAATTACTCATTAGGGAAAAAAATACTGCTATCAATTTTAGAATTTCGACACAAAAAGGAAAATAAATAATATTAAATATTTTAAAGTATAAATAACTAGAAAATATTTAATAAAATATTAAATAATCATTTATTAATATCCATTTTCCAAATACAAAAATCTTAATTAATTTGAAATACAGATTATAAAAATGCATAAAAATAAGTCAGTCAAGTGATTAAATCCTTATTAAAACTCATGTTTACACTAAATTAATTCAAATGATTCGTTTACAGTGTGCAAAATTTCCTATAATCCTTGTCAATATCCTATATATTTACTCATTGTCACACATAATAACCACAAAACTTAACAAAAGATATTGCAAGATTTAATTTAATCAAGTTTACAACCACGTACATACTTTATTCATGTATACAAATGTTAACCCTATTTTTGTAGAACATGTAAGTTTTTATGAATCAATGCTAAAAATTTAGAACACCAATAAGAATATAAATAAATAATAATGCGTACCTCATTAATTTATAATATTAAAAGTAGAGTGAGAATACATCTTGTCCAAAGAATAAATATATGGTAATCCATTTCTATTTATCATAGACCTAAATCATTTGGATCTTTACATACTCCCACACATTCATCATTGAGCTCAAACCCAATAAATCACAAACCACATAATGGATCACACATCCATAATTGATCAAATAATGGTTAAATATGGGTTTGCGTGGAACAATTATACTATCCAATCAATCTGTTCTTTATAAAATTAAAATATTTATCAATCAATAGTATGCTTTCTAAGCAATGAAAAACTCTGAATGGACTAACCTTTCTTTCGTTTATAAATTTATGGCTAATTATTTTTAAAAACAAAAAAGGGAAGGCAAAATTCCAGTCTTACATTACTTTTAATAATCAACGAAAAGTCAGTGATTTCCCTTTCCTAGTGTGAACGCTACTGGATTATATTCTTGACAAGTACGTCTATGCTCCCTCGTCTTTTTTGTTAAGGTTCAACCATTAAATATAATAATTAACTGATCCTTAATCACAATGACAATTAAAAAGAAATAAAACAAAAAAATCATGAGGTCTAACACATTTGGTAGCTAGCTGGGCTTCTTAAGTATCTAACCAGGGATTCGATTCTTGGCAGTGTATATGGAGAATGTTTTATGGCCAGAGACAAAACCCACATATGTGAGTTCTATACTTTGAGAGTATTAGTCATTGCATTCCGCGATGGATAACCTTACTTTATCCAAGAAATAAAACGAAGATAACAAGTCCAAGGCAAACATCCCGAGTATTCTCTACTTTATTGTTAAGTTTACATTATAAATTATTAAAGAAGCACACAGATGCATATTCCAGAACGATAACATAATTTATTAAAGTTCATTATACACAGTAGCATTTGCATGGCAAGTTACAGCAATTAACAATGACTATCCTATATAGCACAAATGAAATTAAATGCCCAGCCAGAAGAGATCTATGAGACAACTGTATCATTGCCGCACAACGAACAAGTGCCGAAGTTCCAGGTTATACTATTATTGAAAGTTCGCTTAAAAGATTCAAATGATTAACCTTCGAATAAAAGGATCATTTAATTAAAATGTCACAAACAGGGAAAATTAAGGACAAAGCTAGTTAATACTAATTCCAAGAGCGATATGAAAAAAAGTGTTCTTGAAAAAACAGTCACAGGAGTCATGGGGGAATCTTTTTTTTTTTTCATGATGATGTATATGAATGTGTATTTGAATGAAATGGGGTTAAGGGGAAATTTGGAATAAAATGATGTTTTTTACACGTAAATTGCTTATTAGTATTTTGTCACACAAGAAAATTATTGGACGGTCACTTTTTAGAGTGCAGTTTGACCATGGAAAATCGTGAACCAACGATTTGTGAAGAAAAATGCATTGTTCATCGAAGAATCCCGATTGCGGTTCACAATGGTAGGCACAATGCGCAGGTCTACCACTTGGAAAGCGCTATGTCGCGATTTGTGAGGAAACACCTCCCTCAGTGCAAATACCCCTCCCTCCATGTGAATCTGCTGTCAGCCACTCCTAACCAAAAGAAAGAGAGGGATGAAGCTGTATAACAACTCGTCCACCACATACACCATCATCACCATACACTATTGCCATTAACAAATCTACATCCCCAACCTTGTCCATTGCTCAACCTCTCACATAGCCATTAGCTCATGTAACAACCACCATACAATCACCATCACTCACCCATTAAAATAAAACATAGAAACATTAAGCTTGGACTCATCAAACCATTGCACCTGAACTTTCAATCTTGGCCTCCAATTCGAACTTGAACCACCACCATGCACTACAAGAAAATGGAATTTGGAAAGTTTGGGTTTCAGTCATTATCAATGGATTTTTTCGTCGGTAATTCCGTCAGTAATATTCGCGCCAACTAGTCTGGATGAGGCGCGCACATTACCGATGGATTTTTCCGTCGGTAATAATTTTGAAATATTTTTTATTTTAGAAATTAATTTTACCGACGGATTTTTCCGTCGGTATTTGTTACTGATGGATTTTTCCGACGGAAAATCCGTCGGTAACAATAACGAAATATTTTCAGGAAGGGAAGGCGCCGTTGCGTTTAATTACCGACGGATTTGTTTCCGTCAGAAATTTGAAAATCCGTCGGTAATTGCACAGATATAATTTTTATTTTAGAATTTCTCTCTCTTACTCTCACACCCTCATACCCTCTTGCTGCTCTCTCTCTGTGTGTGCCCGCCGCTTTCTCTCTTTGTGTGCCCGCCGTAGTCCGCCATCCATTTGCTCGGCGTTACATGCTTGACCATCTCTGTCTCCGCCCAGCCATCACAGCCTTGCATGTTCACGACCCCATCTGTTGTTCTCGACTCTCAGCTCCTTCCTTCCTCGCGTTAGATCCGCGACCTGGACCTAGGCACCGTATTCGCGCAAGGTAAGCATTCCACTCCCATTTTTGTCTATGTTTTCTTTCTGTTTGGTAAGCATTCCCCTTTAGTTATATGCTTCTGTCTCTGTTTGGTAAGCACAACCAAAAGCATCAGCTTAGCTTAACAGAAAAAATGAAAAAGGAACAATGAACTGTGTAATTTCCAACTATATGTTGCTGACTTGAACTATGTAAGTATATTGGTTCCTTTTGAACTATGTAATTTTTTCCATTGAATGGATTGCCATTGTAGGCTGGCTTTTCTTCGAAATTAGTTGCTGACTTGCAGAACTTTTGATTTTCCAATTTCCAACTTTCAAGTTATCATGTACGAAAATGTACCAGATTTGAGAATGGAATGACATGGAAGTAAAGGAATTTGATGAATGTCTTCTCCTCCGCTGTGAAATTCTGAATTTTGGTTTTATTTTACTATGCTAATCAAATTTGTTTTTTCGTTTTCTAATTTGTGCAGAGGGCATCTGTTGTTAGGCAAGAGCTTGCCAAGTTGAAGAAGGCCGTGTTATTTCATACCTGTAATGTTCTTTAATTTTTATGATAGATTGTTTCATTTAGTAGTACATCTTGATCGTTATGTGATATAATATATGTTGAGTCTCACCTGTCCAAGTTTATTGAGTGAGTAGGTCATAAACATGCCCTTATTCATATCAATGATTACATGAGAAATTTTTTAAAGTAGTCAAAACACCTTTAAATAGCTTTTTTTGAGCCCAGAAGCACCGCCAACCGGCTCCGCCATTGCACCATTGATGTTATCGTCTGGGGCTTTCCGTTGATATGCATTAATAGTCATTCTGATACCCGAGTCAAAAGTTATGTCTATTTCAAGTTTTCCCCCACAACAAAACTTGTTTATGGCCAATACACATGAAGTTTGCTTATTTATTTGAAGTTTGTGCTTATTTATCAATGCATTTGTATCTGAAGGTGCCTTTTTTTCTCGTCTTGGTGCTTATTATATCAATGCATTTAGTAGCCTTGTCATTGTTGCATACCAAAACGGATAAATAGCGTTAAATAAATCCAGTTGGAGCGTCATTTCAGCACCAAGTTTAAGGTTAAGGTTAGTAAAAGGCAGGCTTCCTGTTGTTTGGTCATTCAGAACCATGTTTATAATTTGAGAAAACTTCTTTTGTTTGTTTATCTTCTACTTTTCACTGCTAAAAGTACAGTTCGGGGGTGAGATTTAAATCAGACCAAGGCTACTTAAATCAGTTTGATCTGGTGTGGGAAAAACTTAACAAGGTAAACATTGTTTTTCTATGATCTTTTTCATCCTAAAATCATAGAAAAGTTATTGCTATCGTCCTAAAATCATTTCTATTAGATAGTTTTGCAAATTCTATATCTCTCCTGTTTGTGAAAATGATCATGGCATGTGGCATGAACCATGAGATGCACCAGAGGGCCAAAATAGTGAAATATGATGTGGTATTACTGCCATTCTTTTAATTTTATTGATATTGATACTGATGGTCATATTCCTCACTGTATTCGTACGCCCCCATCATCCTGCAGCTAGAGCGGCGCAATTTTTTCATCAAAACTGTGGAACTAAATGTATCAATACTAAGCATTGTGGTCACCGTTTATCTTAATTATTGTGGGAACCTTGTGGCTAAAGCTTCAATAATATGAGGATACAGTTCCAGCTCATGAAGCACTGAAGCACCGAACACATAAGCACATCTTTGAAATATTTTTGCATATAACCATACAAAAATTCATTGTTTACCAGGAAGTTTTGCTAAGGCCGTTATAAATTTTACTTCAACAACCACCTTGTAGGGAAAGCATTGAGGAAACTGTCATCTCTCTGTATGCATACAGGATAGAGCGTTTTAACTTTAGAATTTGTTCTCCTTATAACATAAGAAGAATTGGTTTTGCTTAAGTAATTAGTGACTGCATTTTATTTATTTTGAAGTTATTAATCTAACTAATTGCTTTTGTTACAGAACGTCAAATTCGGTAGGAGTATTTCTTTGGCGGAGGATATTATTATTTTGTGTTTTTTTAAGGTAAGTACTTGTTTCTTCTTTTTATTTAAATGCATTTTTGTTAGGATAGAGACTTATGATTTCTAAGATAGAGTTGTAGGAAAATGGGATTGCATGACTGGGGGGAAGGGCGTAGAGGTCCTTCCCCGATTTGTTTGCATTGTTTGCTGTGGAGATTGATTGTGTATACGGAGATTGCAGGATATGCATGTTGTGATGTTATAAGGGGGTGTGCTCTAGAACGGTTTTAGGATCTGTAAATGTTTGTTTGATTGTATTGTGAAATTTTTTTGATTTGTATTGTTTTGTAATTCTATACATGTATATATTGAAATTTATTTTTTGGGATGTCTTACTTTCAGAGGAGGTTATGTCGAATTTTTTTTAATCTAAAGAGTGGAATGTTAATTTAAAAGGGGGTGCTGTCGAAATTTTGTTAAATTACATAGGACAAACTATTTACTTAAATAACTTCTTTTAAATAAAATTTTAATTTGAGAAACTTTAAATGAATTTGTTAGGTTAAATTACACATTCAAGAACCATGAGCTCTACAAATAGACTATGGATGTATGACAGGGTGCACTCTAGTCGAGGGGGAATCAAACCTGAATTTTATGCGGGAGTTGAACAGTTTGTAAATGTGGCTTGTCAAACAGTGCAATTTATGAATGAGCAAAAAGTTAGGTGTCCCTGTGCTAGGTGTAAATGTAGTAAATATTTTGAGATGGACACCATTAGATATCACTTGTATAAGGATGGTTTTATGGCGGATTATTGGGTTTGGACTATGCATGGGGAAGTTGCCACACAAAATTGCGAACATGAAAGTGTTGAAAATACATATGTTGGAGGTTGTTCAAGTAGAGTTAATATTGGTGAGCATGTCACAGGAAACATTAATTGGGAGGATAACTCTAGACGATATGAGGAAATGATTTATGGCCTTGATTGGTCCTCAAATTCATGCAGATTATGAACCTTCTATTGAGGCTCCTAATGTCGAGACTGAAAATTTTTACTCTATATTAGAGGCTGTAAAGGCTCCTTTATGGGAAGGGTGTATACACTCGGAGTTGTCTTTAGCGGTTAGGATGTTAGCTATAAAGTCAGAAGCTAACCAAAGTCAAAATTCATTTGACCAATGGGCAACATTGATGAGTGAGATTAGTCCACAACCTAGTTCTGTTCCAAAGGATTTCTATCAAGCCAAGAAACTAGTGGCAAAACTCGGGCTCAAATCAGAAAAAATAGATTGTTGTTTGAAGGGATGTATGTTGTACTACAAAGATGATGCAAACCTAACCCAATGCAAATTTTGTGAGAGTCTTAGATTCAAACCAAAAAGATCTGGAAATGGAAGATATAAGGATGTTCCCTATAAAAGAATGCACTATTTACCTCTAATTCCAAGGTTAAAAAGGTTGTATGCTTCAATGAGTTCAGCACCTCATATGAGATGACACTTTGAGAATAAGAGAAATGACGGTGTCATGACTCACCCTTCCCATGGTGAAGCTTGGAAACACTTTGACCAAACTTATCCTGATTTTGCTGCGGATCCTAGGAATGTTAGGTTGGGGCTTTATGCAAATGGATTTACTCCGAATAATCAATTTAGTAAACCTTACTCCTGCTGGCCTGTGGTTGTTACACCTTACAATCTTCTTCCTGAAATGTGCATGAAAGATCCTTACATGTTTCTTACTTGTATAATCCCTGGCCCTGATAATCCCAAAGCCAAGATTGATGTTTACTTGCAACCATTGATTGATGAGCTTAAAGAGTTGTGGTATTCTGGTGTACAAACTTATGATATTTTCATGAAGAAAAATTTCTTGTTGAAGGCATCATTGATGTGGACTATCAATGATTTTTCGGCCTATGGAATGTTGTCAGGCTGGATGACACAGGGAAAATTGGCATGCCCAATTTGTATGGAGGATACAAAGGCTTTTACATTGAAACATGGTCGAAAAAACTCGTGGTTTGATTTTCATCGGAGGTTTTTGGACCTTGATCATGAATTTAGAGGTAAGAATGACGCATTTAAAAAGAGGACGATTGAACTTGATGAGCCTCCTGAAAGACTAAGCGGTAATCAGGTTTGGCACAGAGTAAGAGGCTTTCCAAAGATAACTGAAATGGGTAAATCCATACGATTTCCAGGATATGGGGTAGATCATAATTGGACCAAACAAAGTATATTCTGGGAGCTGCCTTATTGGGGGGATAATCTAGTTCGTCATTGTATTGATGTAATGCATGTAGAAAAAAATGTGTGTGATAACATCATAAACACTGTGATGGAAAGATTTGGCAGAGTATTGTAAGCGACCTGAGTTAAGTTTACAGAAGTTACCAGATGGCCGTGTGTGTAAGCCGAAGGCCAGTTACACACTAACTTCTGTGCAGAAAGAAGCTGTGTGTAGGTGGATGCAAGAGTTGAGGATGCCTGACGGTTATGCCTCAAACTTGGGTAGATGTGTCAATGTTGCACAAGGACAATTTGTTGGTATGAAGAGTCATGATTGTTATGTATTTATGGAGTGTTTACTTCCTATTGTATTTAGAAAATTATCTCTCCTTGTTTGGAAGCCATTGACGGAGTAGAGACCTATGCTCGTCCACTCTGAGGGTTGAAGATCTCTTAATTATGGAAAAAAATATCCCTATAATTCTTTGCAAATTAGAGAGAATATTCCCTCCCGGTTTCTTTGATTCCATGGAACACTTGACCGTACACTTGGCATACGAAGCACAGGTGTGTGGGCCGGTCCAATATAGATGGATATATCTGTTTAAAAGAAATATTGGAAGTTTCAAGAGAACTGTGAAAAATAGGGCTCAAGTAGAAGGTTCCATATGTGAGGCATATATCTCCAAAGAGACATCTTTCTTTTGTTTTTTTTACTTTTTTGAGCCGCATGTTCATTCTAGACAAACAAGGGTTGGTCGGAATGACGATGGGGGTGAAAGTTCAGTTCAATATTTGTTGTTCGTATTCAATCAGCCAGGACGTACTGCTGGAAAATGTAAACCACATTGGCTATCAGAGAGAGAGAAACATGCTGCGCATTTGCATATCTTAATCAACTGTGATGAAGTGCAACCATTTAAAACGTAAGTGATATCAATATACCACTTTCAATTGTTGATACAATGTCATAAATCAAATCTTATTATATCTGCAATGTTTAATTTACAGGTATTTTGAACAAGTTGATGAGCGACACACCCTTGACCAATTTCCAGCATGG
Source organism: Dalbergia cultrata (assembly GCA_031216105.1). Lineage (NCBI taxonomy): Eukaryota > Viridiplantae > Streptophyta > Magnoliopsida > Fabales > Fabaceae > Dalbergia > Dalbergia cultrata. Next base: position 6,230,465 of record CM062344.1, on the reverse strand, counting down.
TTTAGAACTTTTGTATGTGACTTCTAGTTTGATCCAAAATCACACATATATTCTAGTTGTCTTCCTATTACTCTATGTTAATGTTTGAATTTTAATCATTCATGTAGGTGTTTGATAAAAACAATAATGTATCATGTCCTTATTCGCAAAATTTGGCTTGGGGTCCTACTAACAAAGCAAATAGTTGGCCAATGTACTATATGAATGGATATAAGTTTCACACATTTGAGTGGGGCCACGGAAGAGCAACAGACAATAGTGGGGTTTGTGTAAGAGGGGATGCAGGCAATGGGGAGGGTGATTGGTATGGAGTAATTAAACAAATACTTGAGATTGAATATATGGGTGATGGGCCTAAAAAATTGGTAATATTATTCAGTTGTGATTGGTACGACCCAAGGCGTCCTGACGGAACACGCATACACAACCAATATAAAATTATCGAGGTCAATCATACTAAGAGATACCGTGCATATGATCCTTTCATTATTGCTCAGAATGCAAGACAGGTATATTATGCATCATACCCTGGAAAGTGCAGAAAAGATTGGAAAATGGTCATGAAAATTAAACCTAGAGGTCGAGTTGAGGTCGAAGAACTACCTGACGATGCTTATCAAGTGAATGATCCAATCCCCTCTCAGGTAGTCATTGATACAGGAACATTGCCAAGTTTACGATCCGATTCGGGTGAGGTTGAGATAATTCACTCTTCCAATGATCAATTTTTGAGTGAACACAACGAAAGCGATGGTAATGATGATGACGAAGAGGAAGAGGAAGATGATTTCGAGGATGATGTTGAGACTGAGAACGATGAAGATAGTCCTCAACTTCTGATTAAATATGATGTGTCTAAAATTATTTGGTTTGATTGTCCTCAACTTTCTCATACTTATTACATCATTTTGTTTAAAATTATCTATTTATTTGGTTTTTCATATATTATTGTATATTTTTCAGATATGGCACCTAAAGTGAAAAACAAGGGCAAGGACAAGGGTGTCCCAATTAATCAGACAATCTCCCCTCCCACTCAGGTATCTACCACAGCCGCTCACATATCCACTTCTAGCCCTTCCATGCCACCACCCCGTACCCATCAGGAGTTTACCATGGTCCCTACTCCTAGGAATGTGCCCGGAGTGGTGCCTTCACCTCCACCACCACCGCCGATCATGTCCCCACCCCTACACATGAATCAGAAGGGGGTGCAGAAAGCGGGGCAGTTGGTGGCTCCTCGGCAGGGCAATCAGGACATAGGTCCACAGGGGAGCAACAGGTATCCCTTGTACCTCTTGGTAAGAACAGGTAAGTAATTTTATTGTTCAATTTATGAATCTTATTGTAATAATTTGAACAATATATAATAGCATTATATTTTACTTCACTATTTGCTATGTAGTTGGCATCCAGCCACACGGGCCATGCATGAGGTGACACACACCATCCAAAAACTGTATGAACGACCGATTGAGTCATTCGGAAAGTTGTCGAAAGATGAGAAGTTGCGCTGGTATAATGAGTGGAAGGTAAAATGAATTTTTTTAAAAAAAATGTGTGATTTGCTTTATAAATTGCTTTTGCTTTCAATTACATTTTTTTTTCTATGTGTAGAGCCACATCATCATCCATCCCAAAGATAAAGATTATATGTTTAAGCTCTTTAAATTTAAGGCAGCTCATAGGCTGCAAGACATGTACATCGACATCCGAGAACGGGACGAGACCCCCAGGTGGATGACTCAGTCTAGCCTAGACTATTTGTGGCAATACTGGAGAAGTGAGACATTTAAAGAGAAGTCTCTCAAGGCTAAGGCAAGCAGAGCATCGCAAATGGGTGGATCCATTCATTGTGGTGGTTCAGCTACTATAGAGTCTACGCGTCGCCAGATGGTTTAGTCATTATTTTAAATATCTTTTATTCTTCTTATTAAATTTATATTTTCACTTACTAATATTATCAATTTTCACTCAAAATGCAGGCCAATGAGTTGAAGAGACCACCTACACAGAGTGAGTTGTTCAGAAAAACTCACACGCGCAAGACAGACAAGACATGGGTTGATACTCGCTCAGAGAATGTTTGGGTATATATGTTCTTAGCACTCATTGTTTGTATATATATTTAATTTATTACTTAACATATTTGGTAGACGTTTAATTAATTTTATTTTCTTATAGAATGCCTATGAGCAGCGATATCAGGAGGCTACGACCCAACGAGAGCAGAGGATTGCAGCTGGTGAGGAGTGCCCACCGATTGATGAGGATTGGTTGTGGCAAGAGGTAGTTGGCGGTCCTTACAAGAACCGCATCTATGGCATGGGGTCATTCTATGCTAGTAGTTTGTCCTCTCCCTCTGTCACTGGGGCATCTACAGGCACTGGATTCACTACAGAGGATAATGAGGTCCGTGAGCAAGTTCACCTCCTCAACGCAGAACTTCATCGTATGCAAGAGCAAGATGCAGAGAGACAACACCAGTTGCAAGAGATGCAAAAGAAGATGGAGGACAAGGAAAAAGCCTTGCAGACAGAAATAAGAAAGCAGATGAGGGAGAAGGAGATAAGACTAAGAAAGCAGATGAAGAAAGAGATGATGTCTTTATGGAAGAAGATGCAAGCAGGCTCCTCTGCACTACTAGACACAGATGATGATGATGATGGTGGTGGTGGTGGTGGTGGTAGTGGTGATGATGCTGCTGACTTCTCTTGACTTGAGTTATTGTTTTTTATTTATTTGGTTGTAGTTAAACTATTTCTCTTTTAGTTGGACTATTTATATATATACTTCATAGGCTTTCTGACCTTTTAATCTATTTTACATTTTGGATCTAAATTTATTGCATTTAGTTTTTATTAAGTAATTTTTTAGAATTTTTCATTATTAAATATCCAGGGAATTAATGAATTATAGAATGAACTATTGGCAACAAGTTCAAATTACCGATGGATTTTTCCGTCAGTAAAATATACAAAAAAAAATTAAAATATGTGTTATCGACGGATTTTTCCATTGGTAATCTATAAATTAAAAATTTAAAAAATCGTGAAAATTACCGATGGATTTTCCGTCGGTAGAGTGAAAAATAAATTAAATTATAAATTAAATTATAAAAATTACCAACAGATTTTTCCGTCGGTAATATATAAATTAAAAATTTAAAAAAGATCATGAAAATTACCGACGGATAAATCCGTCGTCGGTAAAGTGAAAAATAAATAAAATTATAAACTAAATTTTGAAAATTACCGACGGAATTTTTTCGTCGGTAATTTTCTAATTTTTACCGAATGAAAAATTCCGTCGGTAATCTAAATTACTGACGGAAAAATTCGTCGGTAATTTAATAAAAATCCGTTGGTAATCCTTTCGCCCTGACGAATTTGGTGACGAATTTCGTCATCTATTTACCGATGGATTTTTCAGATAAAATTCCATCGGTAATGCTGTCGATAAAATTTATCGACGGATTTTTCCGCTGTTAATAATTACCGACTCCGTTATTACCGGTTAACAAAATCCGTCGATAAATCCGTCGGTAACAGCATTTTTTCTTGTAGTGATGGCAGCCACCGGTTATCCATCGCATAGCTGTGCATAGGTCTGCTACTGTGTCGCCCTCTGCCGTGAAGCCAGCCATTGCCCCATGACTTCACATCGTCACGCCAAGGCCAATTCAAAACCCAGTGCCGCCGCGAAGCTCAGCGTGAGATGCTTGCGCAACCTCGAAGCTCAACACAGCCACAGCGATTTGCAACCAGTGCCATTGCCCGTGGTGCTCCTTTTCCTCTGTTGCCTGCACCACCCCTGTCCTTTGGCTTCTGCTCTGCTTCCAGTTTGGTACAGCCCCAAATGTGAAACTAGGAATCTGGCTATGTCTTTGTCGAGAAGAACTTTTTAAGTTATCCTTTGACTTGTTGGGTGTTAAAGTATTGAGCCTTTCAGTTTGTTGGGCCTTTTTAAAGTATTGTTTCTTTTGAGTGATTTTTTATTTCATAGCAGAAGAAGAAGATGGTTAGAAAAGATGAAACAATGGATCAACAGCTTCATATTGTGCTAGAATTACAAGAAAGTTATTTTTTTTATTGTGTCTGTAGCATTTAATATTAGTAAAATAAATAAAATGTGATTAGAT
>CM062344.1:6206396-6225824 GCA_031216105.1 Dalbergia cultrata | reverse complement strand
TGAGATAGGGTACTTTACACTTGCAGGGTCTATTGGGGGTGGTAGAGGTAGTGGGTGGATGGCTGAAATTGGTTTTTTATGTGAAAAAATGTTGTGTGCCCCTTTTTCTCTGAATCGATGCCTCGCACTCACTATGCCTAATGGTTAGCTATAGATAGATATTGATGCGTATATTTGATAGTTACATATACCAATTGCGGCTCTCGGTTTAAGGCATTGAAGGAAAAAGAGGGGTGGTCAGGTCCCGTGCCCGTGCCCAAATTGAAAGACAAACAATAGTTGTTTTTTTTTTTTTTGGAGTGTGAGGGGGTTATGGATGAAGGCAAAGTATAGGCCTAAAGCGTGATTGATGAGATTTTAAGAGTGTGAAGAATAGAAAACCACAATAAGGGAGGGAGTATGGTGTGAAGAGTACTATTAGTAATAATAATAAAGATGGGGCCCTAGAAATAGTGGCTGGATTACAACTTAGAGGTTGGGGCTTTTGGGCTATTAGGCTATTTCAGCCTTCTCTGCGGCCAAGACTGCCGAATTGCGGTCAGTTCTATTCATACGCGTGTGCTAAAAATATATTTTTTCTTCCTAAGATCGAAGGGAAATTTTCATTTTTTTTCTGATTGATTAGAAATTATTTTGTGAGAAGTGAGAAACTGAGAACAACAAATAATTGGTGAATTTTACAGAAATTTTTGGATGGGTGAGGTTAGGAGAAGGGGCCATCGAGATGCGCTGAGAGCAGCAATTAAAGGGGGAAAAAGTCACTCCGAAAGAGCTAGATGACACGTCGTTCGTAACGACGGCAATGGCGAACCTCAAAACGATGCCATATCACTTTATGGCTTTTTCGTTTTAGGCACGGTCATGGGCTAGTTAATAATTTCATTCATAGCAACACTTGGCTGATTTGAGTGATAGATATTCTTTTCCGTTAATTAATATTTTTCCATTTGAGTTATCAATATGAAAATATTAGTATAGAAAGAGGTATATTTTTTATAAGATCTCAAATATTTAAATAAGATTATCTCCTATAAAAGGATATATGTGAGAAACAGACAATATCATTCATGATCTGTGACAAACTTTAATAAGTATCATGTACTAAATTAAGATAATTTTTCTTTTTTCCTTCCTTCAAGGCGAAACATACTGGCTGCAATTGGTTTATGAAAATATTTTTTTTTTTTTTATTTCTTAAAAAGGATTTTTATTTTCAGATATTTAAAATTAATAAATGTGTTAGTTTATAAAGATAGATTCTATTTTCAAAAAGTAAAAACAATAATTATATGTTTGGTTTGCTTATTTTCAAAATGTATTTCTCAAAATCAAATTTAAGATAATAAAATTTTATTTGGTGTTAAATAATTAAAATTACATATATATATATATATTTGATTTGTATTGATTCATTTACTAAAAGAATTTATAAAAATATAAAATAACTCTATAAAATATTAAGACTAAAGATAAAATAAATTACTCATTTTTGGGTTCTTTTATTATTATTATTATTAACTTTGAACCTGTACATAGATAAACATTTAAATAATATTATTTTATTGCTTAACACTATTCAAAATACGTTTCTTTTTAAATAAATTATAGTCATAATGAAATAAATGGTTTCTAATAAATTTCTAATAACCCCCACATGTAATGACAAGATCTACTTACAAGTTGTATAACATAGTGATAAAATATGAAATATAATTTTTTTATAAGAAATAATGAAAGTGAAAAACAACGATAAAAAAAATGTTCATCATAAAAAAAAAAAAAAAACCAAAAAGACGAGGGATTGAGCGTGGTTGAGGGCTGTGAGGCGTGAAGTATTTGGAAAGAAAAAGGAGACAGTATGTAATTTTCTATTGACCGGAATCGAATACACCACGTAAGACTAAAATCTCAATATTAATGAAAATGCCACCATGTCTACTTTTACTAAATATTTTCAGTATTTTCAGTGAAAATGTTTTGAAAATCGTAACCAAACATATTGTCATATATTATTTTCATTTTCATTGAAAATGGAAATAAAAATAAGTAACCAAACACACTCATAGTTTTTATTCAACCCCTGACTTTATGCGGCCAAGATGATGGAGAAAAAAAATTGTAACGGAACTCAAAATTGCAATATGGATTCTATTTATCTGGTAAGCTATTGTAAAAACAGCAACAGCAGGTTTCAACAATTAGAAAAAACAGGACAACCTTTCGTTTTTTAATGGACATATTGTTTATTGTCCAATGGAAGGGGATTGATATAATAATTTTACAAATTTAGAAGATTGATATAATGATTTCATCAACTCATGAGTCTCCTAAGCAAATTTTATAAATAGAGAAGAGATGGGTTAAATTTCACCAAATTTTTGAGGAGGTTGACATAATTTTCCCTTATTTTATCACACAAAAATAAAATATTTTATATAATTTGATTTTTAATATATTAATAGTATACAATTTGTTAACCAATAAAATGACAAATCATATAAGCAACTATCAACTATTTCAATCATCTATCATAATTTGTTACTTTGATAATGTTCCATTATTTGACTGTATAAAGTCATTTGAGCTTAACAACATATAGAAATTAAACTCTTTAACTAATTATATATTAGTGAGAGATAATATGTGTACAACATACTTATAACATCAATGAACACACTAACAATGTGATGGACCTAGAAAAATTAAAAAAATGAAATGGACCACCATCTTATTTATTGTTTACTTATGTAACTTTTGAAATAGTTATTAAAAAAACTTAAATATTTTTTATATAATGTAAATTTTTACTTAAATGACTATATAAAAAATATTTACTTAAATTGATACATCAATTAATTGACGAGAAAAATTAGAAAGAAGTGATACAGTTACTAAAATTATAGTAATATGTCAAGTTTTAATTTGTTGACAATGTAAAATGAATCTACACTGTTATTGCATACTAATTAATCTTACATTGATATTATATAAAGTTTAGTTAACATTTATTTTTGAAGAAAAATGTTATGTATCATGATCGTTAACTACAATTTATCAATTGATATTATTTTATGTTTCCATAAGAGTGTCATATTTTGCATCATCGATTAGGGGTGTTTGGGAAGGTTTTTGGCCGGACCCACTTGTTCAAGTAGTGGGTTAGGTTTGCAAGTTTTTTTTTTAAACCTGGCCTAACGTAACTCATTTATGAGTGGGTTGGGCTAGGCTGGGCTGAGCTTATGAGTCCAATATATTGTAGAAAAATTTCTATCAATATAAATAATCGAATATTTATCTTCTAACAAATATGATAAGTCTCAACGTATATAAATTTAAAAGTGTATACATAAGTTCATGAAAATGAGGTAGTTTTTTATCTAAAAAAAAAAGGACACTGATCATTTATTTCTTATTACCCCATTTGCATCTTATCCTTTTTAAAAAGGATAAAAGACATGATGCAACAACTATTGAAAATCATGGGCACTTTTTTTTGTTTAAGATTGGGTAGATTGAATTGGGATAGGTTGTGTGAGTTGAAATTTGCAAACCCACAACCCAATCTAACCCATACCCTCGTGTGTTGAAATTTTTTCAACCCAGTACAACTCGTGAACCTAGCCTAACCACATTTGTTAAGTTGGATTGGGCCAAAGATTGGCTCGACCCAATAAATGCTCGTGCCCCTATAGATGATTAGTCTAAAAGCATTGAGGCAGCACTTATTGGTAGAGGTGTCAAAATGGATCTAGCCGGGCCATTTGGGGCGAGTCACTTTGGGTCACAATGGATTAAAAGGTCAAACTTCAAGTATTTATAACTCATATATGCAATTTATTAATTAATAAAAAATTAGTGTTCAGCCCATCAGGCTGGTTCAACCTAAGGCGAGCTAAGCCCATTAGGGTTGGGTTGATTCGGGCCATTTTTTTATTTTTCCTCCTATTTTTCATGGTCACCCTACACATTTTTCCAAGTTATTTGAGCCGGCCCATTAAGCTCGGGCCATTTCGACATCTCTACTTATTGTCTATGACGATATCGGTCTATTTGGTTAGCATCCATTTTGGTGTTGCGATAGTGAGAAGTGGGGTGAAAAAAAAGTGTTTCTGTGTTTTTTTTTAAAAAAACTTGCATAAGAAGTGTCTCTCTTTAAAAATAATTGATTATAATGAAAGCACAAAATTTGGCTTTTACTTTTCAAACTCAAATCAATTCATCTAAATGAACTTACTTTTTTAACATTTTTTCCAAATACAAATCAATCTTTTCAAAATTTATTCTTTAAAATCAATTTTTTCAACATCAATTGTTTTTAAAACAATTTTACCAAAATTCAAACTCTATATGGTTAACCACCGTGGTAACTCGCATGTGTATGTGATCGAATAAATACACCATAGGTATGAACTTTGGAAACTCTAATATCATTTTTGTTTGTTTATTTTGCACTGTTGTTTGACTTCAATATCGAAGTCAGTATTATTTTTTTCTTGGTCCTAACGTCAATATTGTCTAACCCATATTTACTCTCATTTATACACAACATGGGCGTTTGGTATGATGGATTAGACATAATAGTATAAGTTAATATTATATATTATGTTTTTATTTATTGTTTGATATAAACAAGGTATTATGTAATCTTATACGTCATAACCACTTTATACATCAAAATACTATATAATTTAATATATATTAGGTCGAACTAACTTTTAACATATAAGCTTACATTTATTTTTTTAAATATTTTATTAAAATAACATACTTCTTAAATAAATAAAATAAAATAAAATTATAAAAATAAAAATAAAAATATCTTATATTAAATAAAAAAATATAATATAATATCAGTTTAGTTATATATAAAAAATAAAAATAAATACAATTGAAAAATAATAAATAAAATAAAATAATAAATATTTAATAAGAAATAATTATTTTAAATAAATAATATATATGATATAAATTTAAGGATTAATAATTTAAATTTAAATAATTATGATTAAAAATATAAAATACATTAAAAAAATTTATTTATATAATTTATTCAAATAATAAATAGTTATAAAATATTAAAATAAATAATAACATTTAATATAAATTAAATTTAAATTAATAAATATTTTTATAAATATAATATTTGAAAATCATTATAACAAAATTCCTATTTTATTATTATTTGATTTTATTTAATATTTAATTAAGGTATTGGAATTATTTATAAATAAATATGATATTACAAAATATAAAATAGAATATCTTATACAATATTACACCAAATATTATATAGTATTAAAATTTTATCAGGTCTTATACTATCAAGTTTTATCTTATCATACTTTCTATTATCAGCCCTTATCCTATCAAGTGTGTCAAATGGGCCCCAAATGTCACATATTACTGCACTTCCTTTACTTTATCTCTTATCAAATTATATTCGATAAATATATTGAGTTTCATTTTGATGCACTTATAGTGTAAAAAAATTTTACACTGTCACTCAATCAACTCACTTTTTTTGTACGATTTTTTAAGTAGTTAGGTGAAATTTAATCATATTTACTATTACAATATTACATGATTGGATAAGTATATATAACTTTTTTATAATATCAATATATATCAAAATTAAATCGAAATATATTTTTCAACTACTTATGTATTAAATATATCTTAATTTAATTAATACATATTATCAGCATAATTAAATTAATAAATTTTACTTTATTGCTCTAAAATGACTTCTCAGTATAATTTTGATAAATTAATTTAGATGCAGCATAAAAAAACTTTTATATTAGTGTCATTCATCACATAGATTTTTTCCAGAGTTAATGTTCATTTTAATTCATCACATTTTACTCTTGATTCATTTTAGCTCCCGACTTTTAAAATAAGTCAAATTAGTCATCGACGTTATAAAAAGTGAGTCATTTTAGTCCCTCAACCCAATCTTACTTAATATTCTATCAATTAAATGATAATTAATAACCTTAATTGATACATTGACATATCACATGTTATCTAAAATAGAATAAAGTTTAAAATGACTCATTTTGATGTTTAAAATTATATAAAATGAGTCGTTCAAATATTCATTTTAAGTTATAAAATAATTCATTTTATATAGTTTTAGATACCAAAATAAGTTATTTTAAATTTCATTCTACTTCACATGACACATGGTATGATAAAATATCACTTAACGTTATATATCATCATTTAATTGATAAAATGTTAAATAAAAGTGGAACAAGGGATTAGTTTGACTCACATTTTGTAATGTCGGGGATTGGTTTGACTTGTTTTAAAAGTCAAGGACTAAAATAAATCATAAGTGAAAAGTCAGGGACTAAAATAAATCATAAGTGAAAAGTCAGGGATTAAAATGAGTATTAACTCATTTTTTCAAATAGTTGATGGTTTAGTCCGATATTTTTATTGATATATTTATTACAACACATAATTTAATATTTGTGTAAATTTTTTTTATGTTGATAAAAGTATTGAAATTAAATTCTAATTTTAATATTTAACAAAGAAAGCATATGTTACAAGACAGTCGAGCATGTAATTAGCTGAATCTTCGGTTCAAAATGAGTCAAGATGTTATTCAAGTAAACAAATATAAAAAGATAATATTATTCCAGTAAAGAGAAATAATAGAAAGAATATTAATTAGGAAAAAAATTAGTTTAATGAGTAACTGATATGAATAAGACAAAATTGCAAATTTATCCAAAATGATAAGTAAAGGAAGTGGATAATGAATCATATGAGAATGAGTTTGTTATATGAGAAGTGAGAAAGAAATTTTTAACCATTGCATTAAATTATATGACTAAGATTATACTCATAAATTAACAATGTGCATTGATTAACAGTGATTTGTGAAAGAGGAGAGAGAAGGAGCACGTGAGTTTTTCAATTTATGGATGTAATTTTAGCCGTATAATTTAATTTAATGGTTAAAAATTTATTTCTCACTTCTCATATAGTAAACTCATTCTCATATGACACGTCTCATATATATATATATATATATGGTTAATATCAAGTTATACCAATGTAACTTTAAATAAAGTTACATCACTTATAGCTTTCAATAAAATAATTTTTTTATCAATCCAATCGCTGAATTATAATTACCCATTATAAAGATCATTTATGTAAAATTTCATAAAAATTGAACATCAATATCAATACAATCATGTAACTCTTATTTTTTTTCATTTTATATATATATATATATATTACGCTAATTTTGATGTATATAAAAATTATGCCAAACAATTTTAGATTAATTTGAAATTTTACAAGTTTGATCTATACGATGTGAGCTTTTAATCCAACGATGAGTTATATATATTTATACACGGGGCGTATCGCATGAGAAAAGTAATTTATTATGAGAGTGAGATGAATAAATTTTGATTGTTAGATCTGACATGATATTTAAGATTAAAATATAAAATTATATGACTTTTTTTATAAAAATGAAGTGTGTAAGCATCAATTATATTAATTAATTTTCAATCTTGGTCATCTATATAAGAAAATTTTCACACTAAGAATGTGTTTAGTTATGGAGTGAAAAATAAGAGTAAAATTTTTAATTCTTAACCAAACATATCTTGAGACGTGTTTGGTTGAATAACAAAAATATGGGTAAGTTGTCATAGATAAATTTTATATAATTTTATTTATAAGATTTATTTATATTTTATCTCTCAATCAAACATCCTAACGAGTAAAATACTTTGTACAAAAATAGTTAAGTAAATTTTTTTACTCATATATAGCAACCCGTCGCATGATCAAATTTTTAATTTTTTTTTTCTGGTCGAGCATGGTCAATATCTAGCTGTTGGATGTTGTGTTTGGTCCGGTGATGGGCGGCTATAAATTGCTGGATTTCTTCTTGCTACCAGAAGCTCTACTCGCACGGCAAATTAAAAAAAAAAAAAATTTATTTATACTTATTACGTGTGAGACATCATGCCGACTCATACTTCTTTTATTATTGGATGGAATGTGGACCCTACTTGAATGAGGTCCACGTCCTATCTAATGATAAATGAGATGTGAGTCAGCATGATATCGCATATATAATTAGTACAAATAACATAATCCAACCAAAAATTAGAATACTCTTTTCCTCTACTTGATCAACTAACGTGAGGTGCTTTTCCTTCACGTTAATTAGCAATCTTACATATGAACGCTTTATTCCTTTTGCCTCCTACGAATGGAATTGAGTTTTTTCGGTAACACCTTATAGAAATGAGTTTGGCAAGCTACTCTTGCCATTTGTTCCACGCCTCCGAGCGCACGCTTTTTATTCTTAAATTGATATATGTCCTCGCCTTTTTTTTGGTCTTAATCCAGTCCCCTCTTGGGCTAAGCCTTGTCAAGGGGAGCTGCTGTCTGTTTTTTTTCCCAGTCCCATCAGTTTTTCATGGGTCTTCTCTTAATTTTTGTATCTAATTAATGATTGAGTTACATTAGAATCACATGGATTACATTGACCTCCCTTAAAGTCTTTCATAATTATATTTATCTTCTCATAGATTTTAAATTATCACTTACCTCCCTTCCATTAGCGGTGGTAAAAGGGATGTGTTGGACAAAATTTAAACCCGGCCTAATTTTTAGAACAGATCAATTTTTAAAATCCAATAATGATTCGACTATGTACTGGGTTGTATCAAGTCAATCGACATTCTAACAATATACGGGAATTTGAATATTATAAATAGTAAAGTTATAAAATTTTACAAGTAAGAAACAAAATTTTGTAGATATTTTATGATATAGGTTTTAAAATAAACCATATCAATATAGAAATAATATCAAATTATGTAAAATATATTAATTAAACTTTAAAATAATATTATTTTTATAAATTATTATAAAAATATATATATCTTAAAGAATTATATGACTTCAGACCGAGTCAGGTCAACTTAACATATGACCCGAACTTAACTTAAAAAATATACTAAGTCAAATTTCAAAACCCAAATAATACTAATGAGTTTTGGATCAATTTGGGTTGACGGGTGTAGATGGGTTATTAACCAATAACCCCCTGCTAAAAATGTTAAGAAATGTTAACTTACGAAGTAAAATGACACAAATACCCCTAGAATAATGAAACCCTCAAAACAGTCCTAGCCCAAAAGCTCAAATCCTCATCGCCAATTTCCAAACAGAACAGCAAAATCAAATCTTCATTGCAAGACCAACACCATGAGCTTCAACCCGCACCATAGGAATCGCATTAAATTAAGTTACAGGGGTTGCAATAATAGAAGCAACGATAGAGGACTTTGATGGAGGGATTGGCGGTGGCTTGCGGTGCTGACATCAATGCTGGGCGTAGTTGTAACGCGGCAATGGGCGTGCCTGTGATGCACTGACGCGACAACGAAGCGGATTTGAGGTAGTCGAACGTGACTGTGACTCTTCTCGGCCACTTGCTGACGTCAGCCCTGTCCATCGCGAGTCACTCCTCCCCTAGCAGCAGTCGTCTTATCATGTCTCCTTTCATCTGTGGGTGGTTGGGGTGGGGGAGCCTGTGGCTGTGATTGAGCGTTGATGGTGGTGACTACGCTGTGGGTGGGTGTGAGATGAGATGGTGGCGGTGAATTAGGTTGTGGGGGAATAGGGGTGATTATGTATTTCATTTTATTTTTTGGGGAAAAAAAAATCTTATGTTGCTCAGCCATTGATGAAGAAGGAACGGTAGGGATGTAAATGTAATGTTTTTAAATTAAACAGAGTGGAGTGATTTTTTAAAATTTAAAATGGAGTAAGTGTAATTATAAAAAATTTTAAGGGAGGTCATAGTAGTTTGTCCTATATTTTAAATATACTTGCGCGCTTTTGCTGCTTCTTACCATAACAAATTTTATGTCTTTTATTTCTTTTTAATTTTGTTTTGTATTGTTTCTTTTTGGTAAAAAAATAAAAAGTTTTCTGCAAGGAAAGACACCATCTGCTTGCTGAAAATAGTTGAAAACTGATAAGATTAATATCATTCATTTTTTAAGGATTAATCTTCAAGTAAATACCTCAACTCATCGGTTCATTATTGTCTCATTGCTCATTTCTTCTCCGCCACACTAATGTTCATTTTTTTCCCGCTGTAATATTGATTACAAACGATTCGATGACCACCCCTTGTAATTATTATTAAAAATATTATAGTGTTAATCAGATAGTTAGAGATTAGTTAATAGCTAGTTACATTCATTGTCTATGTGAGACTGTATTTTTCTTGCATTACTTGACCTTTTCATCATCCTCTAATTCCATCCATAAAGTTTCAGTTCCCAATTTATTATTTTATCTACTTTCTAATTCTATTTAGAAAGTTTCAGTTCGCATTTATTAGTTTCTCTTTTTTGTCATACATCTTACGATTATTAAGAATCAGCTTTAATTATTTCCCTTTCTTCTTCATTGTAGTACTTATTAAGCATCATGTTACTTCTTGGTTTTAGTTAAACTTACATCGTGATTTTGATGTACAAGTGAAGGATAGTGATACTATATTCAAGTTCAAAGCTCTATTGCACCGATCATTAACTCGTAATTATTATATAGCTTATAGGGAATGTGCACGAATGCATGCTGTCAACGTGAGAACTACAGTTGTGTGGGTAAGCAACCTGAAACTCTGTAGAAAAAGAGAAGTGTTATGGAAATTAAAGTAAAGAGAGAAAGAGCATAACAAAAAAAGGACAAAAGGACTGAAGGAGAATGGGGTGGATCATGCATATATGATGTCTGGCGCCATCTCTTTCACTATGCACGACCAAGGATAAAGCCTGTGGATCCGGGTTGTTAGCCCCTTTTCTTTAGTCAAAATCTTCATATGCAAAAGGCCTATATATCTATCTGCCAATTTGTTCTTGACATGTGATTTCGTTTCATTCATTTACCTACCAAGTCTAAGTTGGAGCAGTTTGGACAAGCAAAGAAACAAGTTGGCATGCTGCAAAAGGTACAATTAAAGCATATTATCTGTGCTGAACCAGAATCTTTAATTTGATAAAGTTAAATAAACTGTGCTGATGAAATAATTGCTGGACAGTGAAAAGTGGTGCCTTCTTAACTTGCTAAAGCTTTGAATTATGACAAATATGCATATTATAGAAGAAATCCAAATCAACTTGCGGTGATCCAAGATTAAATAAAAATGAATTTTGATTATATACAGTGTTGAACATAACCTTAACTAAGAATAGATTTACATTATTTCTAAAGATAATATATCAATTTAACAATTACTTGATTCAAACTTATTTCATTTGAGTATTCCGATACATTAAGTTATAAATATAACAAAAAGATTAAAGCAACTTTTATTATGAAATGAATAGAGTATTTAGCTATAATATCCACAAATTATTGTGTAAATAATGGAAGGGTTCAATTATTGTTATTGCATACTATTAACACTTCTTTAATTTAATCAACCACCTGGTTAGGACCCTTGAGGTGAGAGGTATATATATATTAACACCCAATAAGCGGCTTGTTAGATCACCTAGAGATCATAGAGAAGTGGGGACAGACGTGGGGGAGAGAGAGATGCTTCAAGCTTTATGATGGTCATATATGATTGGCATTGACTAGCTTGTCCAAACCTCTTTGGAAAGTTCGCTTTTTCTGTCCTATAATTGGGATTCAATATATACTAGGCCTTCCCAAACCCAAAATCACATTGTGCCCATATTAGCCGCTCCCAGTTTTTCCCACTACGACATGCATATTCAGTGCACACACACACACTCACTGTCTCTTTCTCCCTTCTCCCACATGCTTTACTAACGGACACAGCTAGTGAATGCAAGTTTTGCTAACTCGAGGCACCGTTCAGATAAGGACCCCCACTCCCCCCTTTTTTCTCGTAGCAGAGATGCATATGCTACAACAGCCAAATTTTGATTCACATTTAGGAAACAACATCTCTGATTTGGTCATCTCGTGGGGTTATAACTTGGGCAACACATATAAACTTTATTTGAAAAGTCACTTTCTCTTTTTTCCCATTTTCGATTCTCCCATGGCAAGTTCAAATATATATAACAAGGTGTAGTTAATTGTTATCACAAAGTGCCATGTAGTATTCTATGATATGGATTGAGCCGTTGCTATCACAAAGTGCTATGTAGTACACAGATGTCAAGAGGAAAGCGAAAAAAAAAAAAAAAACTTGCCAAAATTTGAAGATAATAAGATGCCAAATTTATTTACTATGAAAGTGGTAAATGAAAACGAAGATAAATACAAAACAATCAACAATGTAATGATTGTGATCGTTCCACTAGCTATTGTCACCGTTTCTGGCAAGTGCTTCTGTCGCAAGGTCATATGAAAACCAACTTTAGTTTGCTTTTAACGATGTGTTTTCAACATTATTTTGGTTCTCTCATATGAAAACAAACAAACACTAGCTAATTTAATATAGCTGGCAACAACGACAAAGGAACACAAAATAGCAAGTACCATTTTTCAGACTCGATCGTTTGGAATCCCCGCAAGCAGTAGTGCAACCTTCTTTTGAATTTACTTGCTCATGAAATAACTTCTGGTTTGTCTTCTTTTATCTCCTCATCCAAAAAACTACTGTCTCTATCGGTAAAAATAAAAGTAAATAAGAAAACGCAGCGAAACCGATCATTTTAACTTCTTTCGAATGTGTTGGCGGTGCTTGTGCACTCTAGAATCTTATAAATGAAAATGCTTGTGTAAGACAACAATTTTTCCATTGAAGCATTTCTTTCACCTAACCTGGTCTTGTGTTTATAAACTGGTTTTATTTATTGTTTTATGGAGAATCTAAGTGATATAGAACTATGTGAACTTTGATCCTCCATTGATTTTGTAATTTGTAATCCTCGATTAAAAAGTGTTGTTATATATTTTTCCATAATTACATGGATCTAGGAAGCATGTCTGTCAGATTGATTTGAATATCGATCCCCTCACTTGATCTGAAACCTTATATTACACAAATTTCGATTGTTATAGTGGTATCTTACTGGCATTGAAAATTTTCCTTCTGACTTGTAAGCAATTTCGATAGTAAGATAAGATAGAAGTTTCATTTGTTTATTTATTGGACCAGAAATTTTGGAGTCTGGAGTGAGGCGTAAAATATAAGATGCGTCCAAAGAAGAACCCTGCATATTATTGCTTTTGTTGTTCCTCGCTCCATAGAGAGAATAGATTATCACAAGGCTTCTGTCAAATTTGTCACTTATTTAAAAAGAAATTAGCATTAGAGTTCAGATGTTAAAATTAATTTTCCCTAGGAGCAAGGCCATATGTTGCGCATAATCTCCTTAATCAGGAAAACAGATATGGCTGTAGTTGAGGAAAGCGTTTCAACACATTTAAGCCTTATCAAATAAGTTTAGAGGTCTTTTTCTGTGACCTTTCTCGGGTATGTTTTGCATCGTTACCCTTTATGCTAAAAAATAACAAAAGCTTGGTTAAGATAAAGATAATTCTGTGCACTCATCGAGTACACCACGTTATCCCTTTTTTTTTTTGTAAACTCCTGTAATCTTATATAAATATATGTTAATATTTGCATTAGATAATACTATTAGGATATCGTTGGAACAGTTTTTACTAACAATGACCATTTTTTCTGTTCTCTCCTCCAGCATCAGTTTCTGCTTGGCTCCTCCTCCTGCTACTTTTTCTTTTCTCCTTTTAATTTGTCTCCGCATGTGTGAAGGGAAAAAAGCAACTTTGTTTGTCAGTAGGTTTTGTGTGAGGACAACGGGCCATCTTACCTCACTTGCATTCTTTTCTTCTTGTATTGGTTTTAGAAAAGGTCAAGCCCCATTTACATATATTTAATATTATATTCGTTGATTCTGTGTGACAAACGTTAGTCCCTTTGACACTCAAGGACAATATGGGTATCTTCTAAATCCTCCCTCAATGAAGCCATTTAGACAAAGAGAAAACCCAACAAGAAAAAAAAAATCTCTATTCCTTTCAAGCATCCAATGTCCTTTATCTCCTACCTTTCATCCCTTTTGAGGTAAATTCTTGCTTTTCTTTCTTTCAATCAAGTATTTTGTTACCTAGTCACTTGTTTTTTATTATTGGTTATAGCATGTAAAAAATATACGTAATGAATTAAATGGAGGAAACACACACATATATATATATATATATATATATATATATATATATATATATATAGTTTAATTTCTATATATTGATAATATAAATTTTTTTAATATTATCATCTAATTATATACTACCACATCATTATAAATAGTAAGACTCCATTTTCACTACTTGCAAAATTATATAAACGTAATGATTTGACTAAATGGCAGTGTGTATGGAAATTAAACTCTTATATATTAAACAAAAATGATTAGTTCATGGTTGCACACGTGGAATTAACGGGCATGTTTAGTAACACCCCAAGTATGATGATTTTTAAGTGAGCCATCTCCACCACTGTACAATGATTGCTACAATATACCTAAAAGAATAAATGCTGCCCCGTTGCTACAATCATAATGCATCTTTTTCAACCAAAAACAAACTACTAGCTATCTAATTTTTGTCCCATATTATTTTCTCTTGGTTGTGTTCCATCAAAATCAATTGGCCTAATTTTCTACTGGGATAATCAAATTAAAGGATGGATGCAAAATGAGACAAGAGGGTGGACAGTAAGGTCACCAACTCCCACTTGTATTCCAACGTGAGAAGAGAATGCTGAAAATCAATTGGCTACTATTTTATTTATGAATATACGCTTTCCAATTAACAGTTAAGAGTCCACACTCTATTTATTTTATTCTTCTCGCTGGTCACACCTTGGATCTCTATAGACTTTAGAGTGAGATTTGTCCACTCTTTTTGATGCTTTGACATCTTCCCCTCGTTCACCATTGTCAAAGTTATTCTATAAAGTAAAAGGACCTCCTTCTTCAATTAAAGGCCACTCCAAGAACTCCTTTTAATGCAATGCAAAAAGGCCACCCTTTACAAAGGCATGTAGTAGTTGTAGCGGCATAGCACTACCAGTTTCGCAAGTCTTCATTCTCCAAAAGAGAAGGCTCATTGGTCAAAAGGCTAATCTTTTTCTCCCACATTCATGAGTTTTTAAGCATAGATATTGATGTCCTGGTTATGTCATATAGAAGACTATGTTAGCAGCAAATGATCATTTTGTGGGTACTGCCGGGATGGAAGCTCTGCTATGCTGAAAAAGCAAAGGGACAATTGAAGTATTGGAATATATTTATAGTTTTCTGACAACTAACTTGGAACTCTGGAGTCTTGGACTAGTGCTAGTTCTCATTTCTGAAGTTTGTTCCATTCCATCTGAGTTCTTGCTTGTTAAGTTCCTTTGGTAGGATGTTGGTGACTCTTTGTTGCTTTGTTTTTTCCACAGTTGATGTTGTTGTTTTTGTGAATTGTATCTGTTTCACTGTTAACAACTCTGATTTGGATGGCTTTCAGTTATGGGACTCGAAAAAAGTGGAGAAAATAAAATGCTGGGACTGAGATTTGCTCCAAGGCACAAGCGTTCAAAGAGGTGTGTGTTCTGTTTCTTATGCATTAGCTTCTCCTGTTGCATGGACTGGGGTTCTTTGGTTATTTGTAATCATTTATGTCTATAATCTACTGATGTGAAACAATACATTAGAAGTTGTTTTTTGCTTTTCTGGAAAATGGAAAATAAAGGTTTCACATCTAATATCTGTACCATGTGCAATTATTTTGCCTCTCATTTCTGGGACTAGCTTTATTACATCCAGAATTGTTCCTGTTTAAAATTGAAAGCGGAGGTTCATGCCTCTTATAAAGGGTGAGAATTGGATATTTCATAAATACTGCAGCAACAAACTAAACCTGACGCATCTCGAAGTAGAATATAGTAGCAGGCATCAACTTATCTTTGCTGTGTTTGCTCTTTCTACATGGCAGTCTTCCTGTTAAGAAAGGAATGGAGGAAGATAATCCAGATAATCACCTTGAGCCCTCAGACCCAATCAAGCTGGTATATTCAACCACCCCATTTCTTCATCGAGACATGATCATCGCTTCTTTCTAGTTTTCTACTTCAAATAAATGCATTCTTAGGCAAGTAGACTAGTAGAGGCGTGCATGATGCTTAAGATAAGACAGACTTCATCAATTTTATTTTCATTATTTGTCAGGTCCATATTATGAATGGCAAGGGCATGAAATTTAATGGGAACTATATATATAAAGTTTAATGTGGAATGGATACACATAGAATTGAATTTGTGTAAATGCTATGCGTTTGAGAAAATTAATCCCATCCATTCTGTTGGGAACATTTAATGGTCTCTTACATCATTCTCTGTAGTCCCCACACGTAACAAATTCTGTTTACTGGCAAGACTTTGGTGCCTCAAAGTATGGGTTTGATTTGGTTCCAGGATATGGGTTACCTCACGGAGTGTGCTAAAGCTAGGAAAAAACGAACTCCTATTGCTGACGTCCACAGTACTCTGAAGCAAGAGGTACAATACCAGAATCATTCGTCATAACTCCTTACATGCACCCGTCACTGGATTCATATTTAACTGAACTATGGCCCATTTGGCCATGATCTCTTTGATCATGCTTCAGCTTTTTCTAGTGACTCACCATATTTCTATCTTACAACTGTGCTTATTTCAAGCGTATTATTATTATTTTGTTTTTAAAAAAATTACCTTGTGGCAGATTCTACAACTAGAGAGAAGATTACAAGACCAATTGGAGGTCAGATGCACGCTAGAAAAGGCACTTGGATATAGACCTTCATCTCTTGTTAGTTCAAATGATATGATGATGCCCAAGGTAGCAAATATATATATATATATATACACACACGACAAGTTCAATATATTTGCAGTTGCATATATTGTTTTATTAATTTTATTTTCCCTATTATTAACAGATGTGATATTGATTATTAATGGAACGGTTCATGTATGTTTTCTAAATATTAAAAGAATATTGATGTCACAAGCAATCAAGCATATATTAGTTTTGTCTTATGGATGCTAGCTGTTCACTTTAATCTCTGGTATCCCTTGCTTGTTTATGTGTTCATTTCTGTTTGTCTAGTTTCAAAGTTTTTGTTATTTTTGTGACTCCAGCCAGCCACAGAATTAATCAAGGAAATTGCAGTGCTAGAGTTGGAAGTTGTGTATTTGGAACAACACCTTCTCTCCTTGTACCGTAAAGCTTTTGATCAGCAGTTATCTTCTGTGTCTCCTTCTACCAAAG
This sequence comes from Dalbergia cultrata, assembly GCA_031216105.1. NCBI lineage: Eukaryota > Viridiplantae > Streptophyta > Magnoliopsida > Fabales > Fabaceae > Dalbergia > Dalbergia cultrata. The sequence continues at coordinate 6,208,520 of CM062344.1, read as the reverse complement.
AGGGAAGTGTAAAGACTCCTCAAACAACACCTAGAGCACTATCCACTCAAGTTTCTAAGCCAGAAGTATTAACCAAAACAGGATGTTCTCCAGTACAATGTAATGGCCATGAGTTTGAGACTCCGAAAAAAGAACATAGTGGATATGAGGCTCAGACGCTGGGGAAAGAATACAATGGAAATCGACTAGAAGAAAAACATTTGTATTCAGGTGTTTATCGTTGCCATTCCTCATTATCCCAGTATTCAGCATTTACAAGACCATCTCCTCCGTCAGAACCTTTAACTAAGCCTAGGCGTGCCTGTCACTCCCAACCATTGTCCATGATGGAGGTACATCTAGTCCCATTGAGAAAAATTTTCAACCTTGTTTCATGTGTACCTTGTCCATCAACTTGTTGCACTACTGTCTTTGTTGCTCAAACTCTTGCCTGTCTTAAAGAAAACATATTTACATAAAAATATATCTGCACTTCATGGTGAAGCTATATCATGTCCACTTGTCTTTGCAACTATATCAACACTAGTTGTAGAGGCTGATCTTTCTTTGTTTGTACACAGTATGCTGAAAGCACTTCATCAAATATAATCAGCCTAGCAGAACATCTCGGCACGCGAATATCTGATCATGTCCAAGTAACACCTAACAAACTTTCTGAGGATATGGTCAAATGCATAGCTGCTATATATTGCAAGCTTGCAGACCCTCCTATGATGCATCCTGGACTATCATCTCCCAGCTCATCCTTGTCCTCAACAAGCGCCTTTTCTATTGGAGATCAAGTTGATCTGTGGAGTCCAAGGTTCAGGAACAATTCCTCTTTTGATGCACGGTTAGACAATCCATTCCATGTTGAAGGACTAAAGGAGTTTAGTGGGCCATACAGCACCATGGTTGAAGTATCAGGGATTTATAGAGACAGCCAGAAATCAGGTGATGCAGAGAAGTTGCTCCAGCATTTCAGGTGAGCCTGTTAATATCTGATTTTAGTTAGTTAAGCTCTCATGCTTTGGGTCCATAGTAGTTAACTGGAATTATTTGGTCATATCCTTTTTATGTTGCTTCAGGTCACTAATATGTCGGTTAGAAGAAGTAGATCCTGGAAAGTTGAAACATGAGGAAAAGCTAGCTTTCTGGATCAACATACACAATGCTTTGGTGATGCATGTAATTATCCTCCTCAAAAAAAATGTTTCCTTGTACTACTTTCCATTCATTTCTTCCCTTTTTTTGTTGTCTTATAATCCGTTCTTTGGTTTGTAATAGGCATTTTTGGCTTATGGAATTCCACAAAACAATGTGAAAAGGACTTTTCTTCTTCTGAAGGTAAAGACTGAGAGTAGTAGCCTTTTAAGTCATTAAAGGATGAAACTCATAAGCCTAGCTGCTTGCTTGGCCTGTGCAGGCTGCATATAATGTTGGGGGTTATACAGTCAGTGCAGACACAATACAAAGTACTATACTTGGGTGCCGTATGTCTCGACCTGGACAGGTAGATCCTATGATCCTAAAAAATAAAGATATATAATGAACAAATTCAAGAAACAATAATAATGGAAGTTCCATTCAAAGATACTATATTAATACACCTGCTCAATATGCAAATGATTGCTTTTAATCCAATATTCATCAAACTTGCTTCTTCTTGCAGTGGCTCCGCTTGCTCTTTTCTCCAAGGACCAAATTCAGAGCTGGAGATGGACGATTAGCATATGCAATGGAGCATCCTGAGCCTCTTTCACACTTTGCACTCTGTTCAGGAAACCATTCTGATCCAGCGGTATTCTGCTAGTGCTTTATTTGTTTGCAATTAATTTCATTACCTCTAACATCCCCATTTTCCAAAACATGGTGCTACATATTATTATTTCTTTATAGCTGATATTTGTTTGGGAAATATCTCCTACATTCGCAAGCACAAATAATTTTGACCTGGAATAGTTTCATTAGACAATTTTTTTTTTTTAATGTACCACTCACTATATTGAATGCTTCCTTGCTTGTCACTATAGCCAGTGCTAAGAATGTTAACAAAACAATTTCACGGGGGCTAAACAAATATGAAAACTTGGACAAACAGAAGAACTAACAATAGCCATTTTTCTCTTAATTAACTTCAATGAA